>JANSTT010016623.1:0-20806 GCA_026745375.1 Platyura marginata | reverse complement strand
TGTCTGCTGAAGTGCTGAATGCAACCATTGTCTTCTAATAAATTATTTTAGTTATTGAAAACTCTTGGGGGAGGGGGTAATTACACCCTTTACCCCCCTCCCTTAGATCCGCCCCTGGTCCTATATTGCCATACATTAGGTTGCATATTAAAACAATAAAATTCCTGGGCTTAGGTGGTAGTTTTTTCCCCCAGGGGCTGGTAACGAACGTGTTAATTAATTTAGTAGAATTTAATTAACTCAATCAATCCATCTTTTCTCAGGGTTTCATCTTGTACATACTCTCCTAATCAGTTAACCCTCATTTTTATTACATGTCCTGTTCTATTTCTTTTTCTGGCTAATTTAATTCCACAGACGTTTCTGAACACAAAAAAAAAAACTCTCCGGCCTCATTTTTCTCTAGAATTAATGCCCAAGTTTTTCTCTGTCAATAAATGCATCGAATGTTGTTCTATTGTAGGCGGTTTCCAGAAATTTTAATTGATAGGAATTGTGTTCCTTATTGACTCTCCTTAAGATTGTAAATTAATTAAGATTTCAAATTAAAATTATTTTTCGTTACAAATTTGTGTCAGAAATTAAAAAAAAAAAATATTATCCAATTTAAAAATTGCTTTAAAAAATAAAAAAAAATGTTGCATCTTCAATATGACCATAAAAAAATATCATCGCAATAAAATGTTGATGATCATTTAAAATTTTGTATAAGAATTTTTTTTTTTTTTTTATAATTACATATTGTATAAATATAGTTTTCGGACTGATTAATGTATAATAAATAAATAATATTGTTAGAATTTTTAATCCAAAAAAGGATGCAAGAGTAGCAAAAAACAAAAAAAAAATTTCTACTTTTAGTGTCCATTTAAGATGCCAACATTAATCTTGTATAGTTTTTAAATCCTTTGACCATTTTCCTCTACCCCACCCTAATAAAAAAAAAAAAGAAAAGAAAAAAACAAACAAAAATATTTAAAATATTAAAACAAAAATTTAATAATAAAAATTGCATAATTCTGCACATATTAACAACATGATTTGTCAATAATGGACGATCCAGTTGTTTATCTGTGATAATTTATTTTGTTTTAATAATTAAAAATTAAAATTAAAATTAAAAAAACTAAACAAAAAATGTGGAAGTTAATTAATTATTCATTTTTGCATGACTTTTATTTTTTAATCAAATAAAAATACACAAATTTTTTACGTAAATACTGCCATGCTCGAAAACAAAAGACTTCACACAGCACAAAACGGGTTTGATTTTAAGAGTTGAAATAGATTTTTGTTTTTTTTTCTTTGGGCAATCAATTACTATAGTTTACTATATAACTGCAAATAGAAATTGTTCCATACTCAATATTTGTTTTTTTTTGTTTGTTTGTTTTTGTTTTGTAATTAAAAAGACTTAAGGTAAAAATACGTAAATGTTTTTGTTCACTATATTCCATTTTACATTGTAAAAACGTTAATAAATTTTTCGGAGTTATTTTTAGTAAGAGTTACTTCTACATTTTTTATATGACATTTTTTTTTTTTTCAAATTCATGTAACATGATTATTATGATGTATCATATTGTATAAATGTATATTATACTCGTGTGATAATGTCAATTAAGGATGTGTGTGTGTGTGTGTGTGCGTGCGTGTGTAATAATAAATATACTTCCCATCGCAGACAATTGGCGCGCGCATACCTGACACATACAGAGATTGCATTATAATGGTTTGAGTGGTGCGTATTTTTGTTAAATACGATTCATGTCTCTTATTTGTATAGTTAGTTACTGAAGATAAAATATGTTTAAATTCTACTGAATAGTTAATAAAAGAAGATGAAAAAAAAGCAAAAATAAATAAATATATAATCATTATAAAATGGGGTGTTTTATTTCTTTTTTGTAAGTAAAACAAATCGATGGCCTAGTTTGAATTGGTCACAACCCTAATTTGGTGAAAAAATCGTCATCTAACAATCTAGTACTACAGCCATATAATTCTGCTACATATTGCTCAGTGGATATTGTATTGTTTCTGGGGATTTTCCTTTCACAATAAGACTTAACACCACATGACATAACAAATTAATGTAATGTCCTATCTCTTAATTTACCTGCTTAAATTTATCTCTGGGTTAAGTCACCAGCTACCAGCTTATGCACTCTTGTTTCGATTTTTTAAATTTGTAAAATTTTTTTTGCCAAACGATCCCTCGCAAAAATGCCGAAAACATTTTAAAAATTTCGAAAAAATACGAAATTTGAATAGGAGTTCATAATTGATAGCGGGTGACTTAACCCAGAGATGGCGCTGTATGTACCGTTTTTAACTTTTATTTTTTTAAATCCGTATTTCTTAGGATATTTTATTGAAAATTGGAATTTCGGGTTTTTAGGGGATGATCGTTTAAATAGCTTTATCAGTTTTTCGATATTCCCTCATTTTAAGGAAATACTTGCTTGATGTAAATTCTTGTTGATCTTTGCCTGTAATGTTCTCCATAATCTTTTTTGATTTGAGTCCACTGAAAATGATGAATACTAAACAAATAACGAACTTTTAAGTTTCTCCCATTTATTTGAGTCATTTTTGTCACTTTACATTTCATTAACAAAATTATTTAGTTTTATTATTCCTGGACACCTGCATAAAAATGTTGTAGATCTTTACGAAATGCTTCCAATATCGGATTAATGAATGTTGTACTAGTATTAGTATGTACCTTCTCACAATAAGAACTTTTAGTTTTTGGATGGTTTGTTCCTTCGGTAAGACCTGCCTATCGAACTTTTGGTTTTTAAAGCTCAAAAAGACGTACCGAAAAATAATTTCAATATATAGGAAATAAACTATAGCCACTTATATTTAACGATTTCCAGTCTGCTTAGTATTTGTTTTGTGATTGAGCCTAGAAAAGTCCTTTTACCATTGCTGTGGTCTTTTATGGTGGAGCAACTTTTGCACAGGCTGAATCGAAAAGGCTACGAAACACAGGGCTACGCAAACGACATAGCCTTTACAATCAGAGGTAAACATAACCAGGTCTTATGTGCCCTGATGCAACGTGCCCTTAATAAAACCATCCACTGGTGCAGAGAGGAAGGATTTACGGTTAATCCCTCTAAAACAGTCATAATTCCCTTCTCTAAGAGAAAGAGGCTAAACCTCATCCCATCCCATCACCTAAAGGGGGAACACATAGAATTCTTGAAAGAAGTAAAATATCTAGGCGTAACCTTAGATAAGGAACTGAAACGATTACCGCTAAGGCAACTACACTGAACCTTCGGTAAAACATGGGGTATGAGGCCAGCGATGATTCACTGGTCATACAGCATGATAATTCGACCCATAATCTCTTACTCGGCGCTAATAGGATGGCCCGTCCGCTGTGAACAAAAAGAAAGTACAAGCAAAACTCTAGAAGGTCCAAAGGCTAGCGTGTCTTGGGATAACTGGAGCAATGCGTACATTTCAAACAACGGCGATAAAGGCGATGATAGGAGAAATCCCTCTGTATGTATCTCCATATAAAGAAGGCAGCCGCTAGGAGTGCCCTAAAAATGCTGCTGAACCTACCGTTATGGCGTTGCATACATCAATTTTATGTAATTTTTGGGGTTTTTAATCA
The DNA here is from genome assembly GCA_026745375.1 of Platyura marginata. NCBI lineage: Eukaryota > Metazoa > Arthropoda > Insecta > Diptera > Keroplatidae > Platyura > Platyura marginata. Next base: position 17,169 of record JANSTT010016623.1, on the reverse strand, counting down.
TTTACTCGAAAAAATATTTGGATTACGGAAAAAATTATTATTACGAAAGTTATAGGTTAGGATGGTGGTGCATAGTGCACCCAGCATAAACCACTTTTTTTTTTAACCATACCATAGCTATATAGCACTTGATGTGTTTCTTTCCTACTGGAAACCTTTCAAATGCTCGCCACTCTTTTTTAAGCATTGCCATTTCAGAGATAATTATTTAGACTGTTTTTAAGTGCAGTCCAACTATCCGGCCTTAGATTCACATCAACATACCAGAGAAAAAAACACTTCATGTTTTACTCCTTAGTCTGTCTTGAAAACGGAACCTAAACTGAGCCATTCGGTCGGTCGGACGAATAGAGAATAAAAAAAAAATTGAGATTTCATCCATAGACGACATACCGTTATGGCACTGCAATCAATTTTATGTCATTTCTAGGCTTCTGTGTGAAAATAAAAGATTTTTTTTTTTTAATTTGTAAAATTTGATTCAAATCACATTATTTATTAAATAATAAGTATTATAATCATAATATTTGATAACCACAAAAGATGAAGGAGAAAGCACCCATATGATTTTCGATTTTTAATTAAGCACATTCAAAAATAGTTTTTCTTTTTATATTAAAATTATCTCGTTTTTTATACATTTCATAGAAAAATATTGTTTCGATGTTTTCGTAGTACATTCGTAATACATAAATAAAAATGGCTACCAAAATAAAAATTGTTTTTTATAAAAATCTAATTAATGAGAGAACGAATTAAAACGTACATTGAAGGTACTACACATACTCGATATTTTGATATTATGATTTCTAAAGTGTTTATTTTTTTATTTTTTATTTTTTTTGTAATTTTGCAAGGCATATGGTTTCTACTATATGTAGTGATACATTATTTATATTAATTATGATTGTTGTTATATTAAGTTTTATTAGAACAGCGCGTCATATTAATATAGAAGTTCTTAACGTAATTCAAATGCAATCGTATTGGCTTGGCATAATAATATTTTGGCTATCTTTATGAATGTTTCGAGAAATTTGAAATTGAATGTCATAATCGTTGGCCACTAAACACACCATGTTCTGTTGGGAAAATTGGACCAATTGTGGGTTTGTGGTGGACTTTATTGTTCAGGATGTGGGTTAATGGGGGCGTTAGTATCGGGTTTATACGAGAGGGCGTGGAGTTGTAATTATATCGCGGATATGGAAGTGTATTCTATCAATCAGGAGAAACAAAGTTTATTCTTTTCGGCATAGGACAAAGGGAACCGAAGACAACGTGCTGGAGTTAGCAACATTGAAAACGTTAGATTTTAAAGGAATCAACAATACTTCCTTGATGGACGCAACAGAATCCAAAGCCACCATCTATTGTTTGTACTAGGAAAAACTAATGAAAGGTTAGATTTTCTCTAAGCAGTAAAAGGATCACCCGTTTTTCCGAATCAATTGACAGCAAGAACAATTCTATTTGACGAGTGATAAAACGTATTTGTGATGTCGACTTTATCAATGAAAATAACTCACACACTCTTGATGGTCGATTGCCTAGTCCTGCTGATTTTGGCGAGGATGGATACTGGTGGTTATTGTGGAATGGAAGGATAGGTAATTCAGGGTACTATGGAAGTGGTACCGATTGAAAGAATTCTAATTATTAGTGCGGAGAGTGATGGTATTGAGGTATGGAATGGAACCATTATCAATACGCATTAGTGAGTCTGACTGTGAGTGTGTGTGAGTTGTTTGCCAGCTAGGAAACTCCATCTTATCATCGTTATTGGAAACACTGACAAAATGGATAGTAGGATGGCCGTCCTTACGTTTGGCGATAGAAAATATCCCTAAACAAAGTGCAACGTATATAACTCATTCGTATATTCCCGGACTAACAGAGAACATACAAAACACACTCCAAAAAAACCGAGCTACTATTCGCACACAACATGACTAAGGAGAAACGCTCATCACAAAGACCAGATCAAAAACTAACCCCACGATACATACATACAGCATTCACTCGATATGACAGAGATGGCGCTAACTACCGATATTATTCAGCACTACAATAAGGATCGGTCGGGCTCTTTTACCGTTCTCCCGAAAAAGAGATCGCTAAGAAAAGAAAGTGTATTCAAAATTTGATTGTCTTGTAATGAAATTTTGGTTCGCAAAATTTTATTAAGACACTAATTTTGCTATAATTTATCTACAAAAGTACTATATTATATATTATCCACTTTCGTCCTGTTTTCTATTCGTATTTTTGTGGATAATTTTTTTTTTAGGCGATTCAATGCATCACAAGTATTGTATTGCACCCAAAAATTAATTAAATCCATAGTGAGGCTGATTATAAATTCGAAATTCGATCATCTTATCAAGCATAGATGTTTCCCACCATAATTATTACGTTGTTGTAGAGTTTGAAGTCACAAGTTTTTGGTCAAAATTTAACCGACATTCGATGTTAAAACTCTAAAATTCCTCTACTACATTTTGCATAAAATTTGCCATGCTTCTTGAATGATATAAAAAAACTTCTTATAACAACTACAATCAGCGATAATCAATTCTCAATTGTTACATACAACAACAATATTTATATGGACAAGACGTTTTTCTTTTCTTAAACTTATTATTATTAACAATAAGATTAGGTATATTTTGATTGTTGATTTTAATTGCTATCGATCGTGTACATTCATCATGTATATATACAAAACTATAAAATCATCAATAGACAATAATTATAAAAATATAAATGCATTCCAATATTCATAATATAAAATAAATGTAAAGATCAAAATAATAAATAAATAAAATATTAAAAGGAAAAAGAAAAAAAACAAAATGTCGTCAACAACTAACAGCCAATGAATTTTCAAAAATGTCTAATTTATTAATTAATTTTAAAATGCACTTTTCTTTTATGAACAGGTGACGTTTTTCGAAAATAATTTGTTTTTTAACAAAAATTGATTAAATGCAATCAGAAAAACACTGCCCATTTTTGACAAAAAGGACATTGAGATATTTAGAAATTGGTACAAAAGCAAACATACCCCCACCGATTAAAAAAAAAATCTTTTCTATTTTAATCTTGAGGAATTTTATTTAAAAATATAAATATTGTTCAACGTCATTTTAAAAATAAACGTTAAAAATTAAATTAATGGCCAATGTGCAAAAAGCTAAGTAATAAAAAAAAAAAAAAATTATTCATGTAATTCATGTAAGTAACGGTTTTTGAGAATATTTATTGACAATACGGGCGTTACTATGAATTACGTTACGAAACGAACATTTTACCAATAGAAAGAAGTACTAGATTATAGAAATGTAATTTGATTTTATATTGATTGCAGCACTGTAGAAGGTAAGTGTATGTGTGCGTGAGATTTCCAATTAAAAAGTTATTCAAAAATTAAAATGTTACCGAATAATTTCAGTATAAAATAATAATCCATTCTCAAAATGACCAACATAATTGTTGTAAATAACAAGCAACACAATAACAAAAAAAAAAAAATCCAATTTTTTTATATTTTCCAAATGCCAAATAAAAATTTCAAACTTAATGTCCTCTCTACACTTCAAATTGTGTGCGTACACAAATAATTGCATTAGTATTAAGTAAAATCATATAACGCCGCAACTCGTATATTGTATATGGAAAATTTTCATACTTTCTGTCTATGTTCTAGTACTTCTATTATTTTATCATAAGTGTCGTTACGAAATGCAACCCCCCAGTACTGCTGATGGTGTATAATAACAGATTGGACACATGATTTCGGTTACAAGCTTGCCTGTACGAAAAATTCAAAAATGTTCGAATTTTGTAAATAATTTGAGATTTTCGGATTGTCTTTCATTTGTGTCGACCTAACTTTAGTTTATTATTATTGTTTTGACAAAATTGACATATTAATGTTAAATTGAACCCAAAATGGTTTCACTAACATTCGAAAGTAAGATTTTTTTATTTGAAAACACGATTTTCTTTCATAAGTTGCTACGCCGTAGCTAATCTGTTATTATACACCATCTGTACCTAGTACAAATTACGTGTCGTTTCTTTCGAACGACAAGACTAGAAGAGTGTTTTCGTGACGAAATACAGTCGTTCGTTTTGATTGGTTAATTAGGAATTTTTAAGGAAAATGTAAGTAAATAGTGATAAAATAGTATTTTTCATTGTATTAAAATTAATTTGTAAATAAAGGTCAAAAACAAATAAAACAACAACAAAAGAGCCATACTACAAATTGGTAGACATTATAGAGGATAATTAATATCAATCTTGCAAGAGATATTATAAAAAATACATTCTCTTTCTCAATTTATTTAATATTTTAATTTGATTAATATTTTGACATTAATCCAAAGTGAAGTAGGTGATTTCATTTCGAAATTATTACTAAGATTTTTCATTTCGCTACGACTTAATAACATTTCGTATCGTTTCTGCTTTCGTAACCGTAATTCATAGTAAGGCACCAATTTTTCAAATAAAGATTTGCTAACTTCTCGACATATTCAATTTTGATATCTGAAGTGGGAAAATTTTAATTTAAAAAATTTGCAGTATTGTCAGAAATAGTCCTACCAAAATAAAAAAACAATAAATAATAATAAATTTTAATTTTTAAATATTGGTATGTTATTTTAAACCTGATTTTGAACCGTACCTTTTTAGTGTCCTTTTTGTCAATAAAAAAAAAGAAAGTGCAAAAATGACCTAAAAAGCTTTTTTTAAGACTATAAAAAGGATGTATTAGTTATTGTAAAAACAGAAACCCTCACTCGATCGGAATGCCGAAATTAATATTCTTACCTATAAATTGGTAGAAGGAAATAAGAGATCCTTGTTGTAAATGGCGATCGTTCTTAAGATGATCAAAAAGATCTGTTTCCATGTGATGTGCTAAATGATCCAAAAAATACAATTCTATTGATTTCGGTGAGATTTCGCGCTTGCCCTCAAGACAAGAATGGTCTACAAGGGCTAAATATGCCGGTGCAGAAGAATTGGATCGCGCATTCTTTGCTGATATCAGTCAGTTAGAATTTTCTATTCTATTAACAAAAATAATGATAATAGGCCAGTATTAAAAAGGTATCTTAAAAATCACTTGCATATTTAATTTTTCATTTTTGGCTAAACCAAAATCTTAGTTCTCATCTTGTTCCATTCAATTTACCAATTTATGTAGCAAAAAATAAATTTCAGCAAATCAATCCAATTAGTATCCCGACTATTTACATTTTTCTAATGCACAGCATTAGGCTATTTTTTTTTCATGATATTATTTCGTATAAATGTAAAACAAAAATATATATACGCAAAATGCAATAAAAAAAGGCATCAATTCACAATTCAAAAAACTAAATCAAGAATTACATTCCACCTAGAGTAAAAATAAATCAAAGAATCAAAAAGTGCATATTCAACATTCACTCTGGACCAAAGTGTCCTTAAGTGCCACTAATTGTTCTTCGCCTACTTTAATTTTATCGGCAATTTCTCGTGAATCAACAATTAATTTCGCTTTAATATTAATAAAATAATCATAATCGGCATAATCGTCGCTGGATAAATGTTTCTTAAGAATGTTTGAAACAACGGTACCACGTCGATCAATGTCCGCCTTCAGTCGTTTAGCTTCGTCGAGTTGTTCGGTCAAACGAACTCTTTTCGATTCCAATGATTTCTGTAACAATATGTAAAATATTAACAATTGAAAACCAAAAAAAAAAGCATCAAAAACTTACTTTCTCCTCATCATCAACCATAGTTTGCATTGAATTCTCGATTTTTGCTAATCGTCCCGATAGAGACAACAACAACATTGTTATATGACCAACATCATCAACGTATGTCCGAAATTTCGATGCATCGATTGGACGAACCGTTTGTGCTACCTTTATCGATACATCGTTACCAAGTAAATCGTTCGCTGTACTCTCTTCGGCAATGACCATTTGTTCATTATTTAAAATGGCTATTTTTTGACCGATTCGCATAACCAACTCTTCTTTCTGTTTGGTTAAATCACCGATATCGCCATTGATTAATGTGGTCATTTCACGATTGTATCGTTGCTTTGGTTTTGGTTCTGGTGGAAGCATAAAGTAGGAAGCATTTATGTTGGCTGTTTTGTCGTTACTAGAAGAAAAAAAATTATTATCAAATTAATTAGTACTTGAAGACAGACAGACAGAGCTGAAATGATATTAATCTTAATTAATGTGGCTCTGGATTACGTAATCATATATCGATGATTGTAATTTGAGAAAAGACCCGAATATCAATTTTTTCAAAAATGGTTTTTTATGAAATCCGGTAATCTGGGATATTTTACACTATCTGGCAACACTATTTTACTAAATATCACGAAACAATATGGTTTTTTCCCGCTTTTCAAATGGCCTCTTCGTTAAAAAAATATTTAGTTTTTTCTTTCTCCTGAAAAATTTGAAAAATAAGAGTTAGGGCCTTTTGACAAATAACCATCGATATGTAAGTATGTCCACCATATTGTTAAAAAAAATGTAAATTTTGAACGCCATATTGAATTGCAACGTCATTAAAAGAACGACTCAAAATTAAATTGATCATAAATTAGGCAAGGCTTACCAATTAGTCTCTTCTGGACACTTTTCTAGTGTTAAAGTTGCTGCATCCTTTTTTATAAGTCTTGCTTTTATAAAAGGATTATATAGTCCAGTAACATAATCCAGTGATGATTTAAAGCCTTTTGGAACTAGAACAAAGAGTTGGTTAGGATATAATCTTTTTTAATTAGTCTCATATGTTAAAATCGATTACCTAAAATATTATGCAACCGATCCGATGGCGATAATTGACTAACCAAATCTTTGGATAATTTCTCACAGTCACCAACATCATAACCTATTAAACGAGACATAGCTGCTGGCGAATGCATTTCTTCATTGTTGTTGGACGATACAAACGATTTCTCTTCAATACCATCATCGGTTTGTGAGGCTGCTTCGGACGTCGGCGCATTAAGTCTTAAAACAATTTCAGTTCGTTGTAGTAATTTTGTATTGTCTGGTTCGCAGCAATTCGCCTCAGTTGTTTCGCCAATTTCGGTAATATCGGCAAAGGCCAATTGTACCGGTGACGATGGTATTACGGTTTTATTTATCACAGCCACAGAACTATTATCCATTCCACATGATGGCTTATCCAATTTCGTAGTACTACCATTAAAACTATTGTCTCGCACTAAATTCGGAGCAATTCTCTCATTTTCACTTAAATGTGCTGACATCAATTGGCACTGCAATTGCGTTATTTTGTCTATATTCTCTTTAAGACTATCCTTGCGTATGGTACGAATTTCCTTTTTTATTGTCGGTGTCGGTGTTCGACTCGGACACATAGGAATTTTCAGTTGATCGTCCAAACTGTGTTTTCGTTGAACAAATTCACTGCGAATGGCAAACGGTGACAGTTTCGTTGCGCCAACGAGATTACTTTCCGATTCGGCCGGAGTCATTTTGTTACATTCAACATTGCCGCCAAGTATATGCGTTTTCTTGAGATCAATTGTCGATTGGGACATATATTTTGGACTAATCGATTCTGTTGTACCACGACCATAATGTGGATTGGTCGGCGATGTATTTCTAGTTGTATTATTTAAATTAAAATGAAACATTGATTTCATTGAGTAAGATGTTTGGGCAGGAGCCGTATGAGCATTCAGAACATTATCACTGTCGCTTTTATTGTTGTTGTTGTTATTATTATTATTATTACTATGATTATTATTTAGACTAACATATGATCCATAACGTTGTGATGATTGAACTTTTGCGCCAATTGGTAGAACATCGGGTAAATTACTGCATTTTGTATTTAAAATGTCATTTGAAAAGGCATTCGTTTCATTGATGCAGTCTTCATTGGAGGTTAGCGTTAATTTGTAGCTACCATGATCTGGATCGGAGTTTAGCTTTTCTCGCGTTTGTTGACGTGGTAGATATGAGGCCTTGGAATTGCATCTGTAGAAAAAAGGAAATAATTTTGTTATTTAAATTTTTCTTTTTTGTATATTATTTGTGATAAATTTCGGACATTTTTTCAGCTCAATAACGTGTGCCAATAAAGTAGCTGGACAAATTTCACTGCAACGGAAACTTGAACAATCATGTTCCGATTTGTCTAATTTTTTTTTGATTCATTAAGTATAGCACTTTAATTTCATTCAGTTTGATTTAAAAAATTCGCGATGAAGGTTGCTGAGCAATGCTATTTACGTCAAAGGGGGTATGTTATGCTTGGATAGCATAATAGAAAGTATATTTTAAATCACTTTCTCAACGAAAATATTAGTCGTAGTACAATCTGCAGTATTTTTAATAGGTTTGATAAGGGTTTACCTGCCAACAACATAAAAAAGCGGGCCCCAAACCATGCTTGGCACCCGCAAAACGTCAACAACTCAAACAACCCGTTGTCAACAAAATCGAAAGTTCAAATTGAAATTTGTCCAGAAGAAGATCAGAGATGTTCCAAGGAAATTGAGAATCATTGAAGGTAATGGGCCTTTAACTCTGTATAAATAATGTTTTTAAAGACTTAAGACATAAAATAAATCATTAAATTCTATTAAAAAAAAAGTTTGATTTTTTAGTTAAATTTTTGTTTTTGAATTCAGTCCAGCTACAGAGACTGAGAAGTGGCTAAAAAAATGTGTATGTAGGGGTTTGCGGGTAAAATATTAGATTTCAAGCATTAAAAAGATGTAAACAAACCCCCCATTCCCATACAATATTTTCGTTTTTACAAAATTAGTAATTTCTCAGCCAAATAATAAGCCTAGAGCTTGAAATATTGTACATGGATGGTGTTGGCAAAAATTCAGTTTCAACTGACGTTTGAATAAAAATAAGTATCATCGCATCGTTGTAAATAACTAATTATGGTAATAATCATAGAAGACAAAAACAATTTAGATATTCTAAAGTAGACTTACTGGGAATTTAATTAATTTTTTTTATTTTGTGCAGAATATGATTTATTATTGTGAATCACTACACATAGAGACCACATTAGCCATCGTTTAAACCTCCAGTTCTATTATCTTAATCCTCCATCGGACGTATCTCTCAGGGATTATTATTCCTATGGTATAAATAACTATTCCACTTGGTTTTAGAAATAGGTGCGCCCGACGGAGTGTTAATTGACATAATAACAAACTACGTTTTTGTGCAGAATAGCGGAATTTGATGTGTTTTTACGAAAACCTTTCAATTGCTCGCCTTTTTGGCCGATTTTATTTAAACACAGCCATAATTTTGAAGTAATGCCAGAAAGTTTTTAAGTGCAATTCAACCATCCACTGACCAAATGACTCAGTAGTAGAAGTGATGTCATTTGGAACTGAGGGTCCCGAGTTTGATCCCTGTCTGAGAGTAAAAATATTAGGTCTTTTTCTCTCATAAGGAGATTGAGCTTTGAGTTGGATTCCACTTAAAACTGTTGGTCTAGGCTCTAGGGCATTACTTTAGGAAATAATTGCTGAAATTCACCGATTATACGAAGAAAACATTTGAGTATGAGAATTTGTAGAGTTTGACAGTTGCAGTGTTTTAACCGGAAGTGATGTAAAAAGCCCTCCGAAAGAGGCTTGAGCGGTAGTTCAACGTCGTCCTCCTCTCTTAAAAAGATCTTTTCAAGAAAACTCCACAAGAGCTTCGAATAACCCATCTAGGGTTAAGAAGGATCATTACTTTTTTATTCAAACATTCAGCCTCAATTTCAAATAATTATACCCAGGGAAAAACAGTTACGTGTTATCCCTCTAGTCGGTCGTGAACTTGGGACGTCATACTCCAATCGCAACAGCTTTACACCCACTGAGCCATTTAATCGGTGGATTCTCTTTAGTTTTACTTTGTATGTACATAGATTTGTGTATGATAAGCCTACAAATATGACCTTAGTCGTTTTTTCTGATTTGTTGATAAGAAAACTGTAATTTCAATTATGTCAAATGAAAGATGTGAATTAAAAAATATTCTCTATCACATTCATTTCATTGCAACCTATTTCGCATCTAATCATATTTCATTATAACTAATAAATAATTCTTAATGACACACTATATATAATAATGTTACAGTAAACTTAAAACAATTCAATTACCACCTCTACACAAAAAGCAGAACTTTTATGCTTAGAAAACCAGGAAGACACATGGAATTAACCGCACAGAAAATCTTTATTTTCGCATAAGTATTGTACATAATTTCATGCCGCAAAACACTTAACCTCCTTTTACACCTCCATAAGTTTCTATTTCATTGATTTAAAAACGAAATAAGAATAATAAAAAAAACAAAAAAAAACAAATAAAAAAGCAAAAAACTAGGTACTACACAATAATAATATGCTCTTAAACCAAATCCGGCATTATCATTGAGTGCAATCATTATTCTGGTTTTGTCTTGTACTATAATAGTATATCATGTCTAACTGACTTAAAATAATATAAGCGAAGCAAGTAAAATATTAAATAAACGAAGCAATCGAGAAGTGACTTACTTGATTTTAGACCGACACACAGACAGAGTGTGTCGGTTATGTAATTTTAACGCCATTGTTCGTTATATTATTGCTATTCCGAGTGAGCTGCTTGCTAAACATTATTTTATTTTATTTGTTAAATACCAAAAACAGAACGGTTTGAAATAAGATACAGTCTAATAAGTTTAAGACATAAGACAAAAACCAAAACCCATACAAAAATCTATATGAATTTCATGTCAGTATAAGAAAAACGAAAAAGAAAAAAAAATAATGTTGTTGAAGTATAATTAATTGTCGGTGATAAAAATCATAAAAGTTGTTTAAAAATTCTACAATAAACAAATAAATTTGTTTTTACTGTTTTTTTTTTTGTTTTTTTTATTCTCTCTCCATGCTTTGATTATTTTTTATAGCTTTTTCTACATTCTTATAAGCTAACTCTAAATGTAAAGAGATCCGCATATGTTAGGCATATAAATTATTATCAGTAAATAATATGTAAATTCACCAAGTCATCTTTTATTAATTTAGTTTCTTTTCATTTTAGAAATAAATTAAAACAAAGAGATTCTTATTCTATAACTAATAATTAAAATTGAAAATTATAAATACTAATTACGATGATTTGTCATCGTGAATTAATGAATTCAACTATAAACAGACAGTGTCGGCAAAATTTTCGAAGTAATTTTAAAGCCACGTCAAAAAGTGTTAAATCCTCCTCGGTATATAAAATCCATGTAAATAATTGTATTGTACAGATTAGCTCTATATTTTTGTTTGTTTGAATATTTTATATTGACCAGTAATTTTTATACACCCGTATAATGTTAATCAAACGGTATTTTAACTTTGGTATAGAGTTTGTAATGGTCCCTAATATTCATCGTAGGCCATTGTCTTTTTCGTGGAATTTTTAGTCGAAATATCCATGTTCGTGCATGATCAAGATTCCGGCTAAACGGCTAAAGCTCAAAAGCTGAAATTTTGACAGTTTATTATGCTAGAGTAAGATCACTATTTTGGAGCAAATCGGACAATGTATAGGGGAGGCTGTGGTACAGATATAAACCATTCATTTACTCGATACAAGCAAACTAGAAATGTAGAAAAAATAAATATAAAGAAAATAATAGAGAATTAATAAATGAAGGATTCATTGATAGGCCAAAAAGTTATAGCGCTGCAATCAATTTTATGTCATTTCTAGGGTTTTTAATCGTTTGTATTCAATTTATTAATTTATATATTTGTTGCAGTGGCGAAGCGTGAGAATTATTGATCCCATCATCATGAGACTATTTAAAAAGAAACACACGTCATTTTGATGATGTGATCAATAATTCTCACGCTTCGCCACTGATTTGTTGTACAGATAAAATTTATCCGCGTCATAGAACAAGTAACGGGTATTGGTTGGTAATGAGTTAAGATATAAGATTTGACTATAGTAGCGCCGTATGGCAAACGTACTAATTAAGGCACCAAACGTGTCCGCATCGAAAAATTTATGTAGAGTAGTTGTTCATGGTCGAACGGCTTCCATTCTAATTCGGTTTTGGAACTGACTGATTGTGATATAATAATAACCGATTGATAACATTATCCGTAATTATAATATCCGACTTCCACTGTATTATCCATTGTTCAATATTTCATCGACAGCCGTCCTAAATTTTATTGTATTTTCTGGTTTGGTATCCTATTATAAAGGAATGACAACATAAAATCCTCTTTATTCTCACTAAAATCAACTTCCTATTACATATTAACCATCTTGATGTACAAACATACCTACATATTTAAAAATAAAACACTTTCGAGAAATGCTAATTACCTACATATATGTCTACTTAAGAAAAAGTGGAAATCCATACATATTTATGTGTACACGCATTTATTGTAATGATGACTTTTCCGGATAGAAAATACATTAAAAATTCACAATGCATTTCCATACAAAATGTCTATAGGGGGGCTCATTAAAATAACAACGTACAACAAAATATTTTAATTATGAGATTTTTCTAAGACATTTGGTATTAAAATTAATTTTGATATTTTTTTTTTATTATACGCGAGAACAATAACAAGGTTACAATTATACTCGTACCATTATGGTATAAGTAGCGAAATTAAAAGTATTTCTATCTTATACTTTGTCTTTGGTATAGGTAGAGTAGATATATATTCTGTATGACGAATGGTGTTCTATACCAGGTAAAGGTAAAGTAAAATCATATTACAGAAGTAATTAATTAATTTAGCACAAGGGCATCTAACAATATTCTAGCTTAATTTGCATAGTAATTTGTTATTTTGTCTTAGGTTAAAAATTAAGTATAACAAAAAAAAAATGTTATAAAACATAGACAGATAATTAAGTATTTGTACATACATATTACCGTATAATATAAATAAGTTTAATTTCTTAGACATATTATTAAAATATACTTTCTTCGAGAAAATTATAGAGCTACTTATAGAGCTGATTTAACAGATGAACAATACATAAGTTTCATTTCAAGGTGGGTGAGCTTTAAGACAAATCTAAGATATAGGTAAATCTAGAAAAAAAAAATATAAATTTTTAAGTATACATAAGTGGATAACTAAGCTAACAAGATTCTAAAAATGTAAAAGGAGGACACTTCGACTAAGCATTAGCCTAAACAAAAAAAAACGAGAACAAATCGAAAAAATTGTTTAGTGTTAGTTTAGTTATACTTTGTTTGATCACATTTAGTTCAGTTTGTTACATGAGAAGTAATGAGCAAATTGTAGTAGAAGAAGAAATATAATATTATGTAGTAAACCAGGGTTCTCCAAACTTTTTAGTCTAAGGGCCACACTGACTCCTCCACTAAGTCTCAAGGGCCAAGACCTAGCTTTCGGTTGTTATTTACGGGCAAGTGTCAAGGACATTTCATTGAGGCGGAGATAACCTGAGTTAAAATGTTCAATTTCATATGAATGTCAGTTATTGTGTTTCTTAATTGATCGTTAAATAAAAACATCTAATTATTATTTTGTATGGTTTACTCACATTGTAAATGTTACAATGTCATCAAAATAAACTACCGCGGGCCAGATTGATGATGCTCACGGGCCGTAGTTTGGAGGAGACCCACATACTAAACCAAGGAGTCCGTTCGCATCAAACATATGGTTTTAAAAATTAGTTACGATATTTTTAAATTAAATTGGGTGAAAGGAGGATAAGGACAATAGACTCTAAAGGAGGGCACAATTTTTAGGGAGCAAAAAGCTGACAAAAGGCCACCTTAACATAACATGAACAATATATTTAGTATACGTTCATTACAACAACAACTTCGTGAACTGTGTAGAATTCGTTTTTGACATGACCCTGCACCTTTTACACATGTTTGCAATGAACCATGCTGTCACTATGCCTATTTGTTTACCATGTTTTATATTTTAGCTAAGCTATTTTTTTAAGTCTTCACTATATAAATACCACAGACACTCCTTATGACTCCTTATACCACAGACACTTATGACATACACAATAAATTACATTTTAAAACGAATAAAATTCAAAAGAACACCATCTGAACATACAAGGTAGTCAAAAACCTTCTGGATAAAATTCCACCAAAAATATTTTGTTAAGGATACATTTTGAGAAGCGTCATATTGTTAACAATCTGTATTTTTTCTAGAGAAGATTTAAATCCGCCTTACAAAATTTGGTCAGTGGACCTTTTTCCCCTGGGAGAATTTTATCCGTTTTCTACTGCCTACTGTTATCCAAAAGTTATCGTTCCCATTCACCACATCAAATGTTTTTGTTTCTTTACTTTGAATCAATAAAAAAAAAGATTAAAAATGATGTGGCGAAAACAACTGGATTTATTTTGGGGCAAGGGATACACCGATTGAAAAATGTTTCGGAAATAATTAGGTTAACCAATAAAATATAATATCACACTACCTAATATCCAGAAATATTATTATATTTAGGAAACTTTGTATTAAGATTTAAATATACATAATTCTAAAGTCTAAAGAAATTATGTATCTGTATAGCCATTACTGTTGCGTTATGCACACGTGTATTGAATTTTCAATAAGATTCAAATTATCAGAGAAGACAATCCAAAAATAATTGGAAATTCCAGAACTTTTTTTTTTTCTTGGTGTAATATAAAAGAATTTTGCCGTCTGTAATATGCATACGGCTATTGAATGCAAATGCATTTTAAAAATAGTTAAAACAAAGAAATGTGTCATCTTGTGGAATGGAATATTTATATATAAAAATTCTTAGAAAAGTTTCATAAAAATAGAACACAGTTACCCACAGAATTTTCACACATTTTTTCTTATTTCAATAAATGGAGTTAGGACATCTATCGTGATTATATTATCATTAAAATGGCCATCTATACTCCTTTGGGAAGTATTAGACTCCTTTCAAAGCTTTTATACTTTCCAAAATATCAAGATTAGATAAGATTTGGGAGAGGTTGGTCCATTCAGTCTCAAAGTACCGCGATCTTTGAAGATCTATTGTACCATACCTCTGGTTTGCATTCCTTCCATTATGGTATTGATCAACCCACTTTGGAGGTTTGTCGTGATTTCCCTCGGTGGGGAAAAGGATGATCCTAGATATTGAAATCTGCTGCCGGCTAGTGCTTCACATTCACATAGGATGTGTTCCGCAGTCTCTTCTTCAATATGGCACAGTCTACATGTGTCGTCTGTAGTGATTCGTATTAGACTCCTTTCAAAGCTTTTATACTTTCCAAAATATCAATACTCCCTAAATATTCCTTTGAAATAATATACTCTTGAAATACTCCTTTAAATTGCAAAATGAGATTTTTTTTTACTAATCGTCAAATGTCATTCAAATGTCATTCTGCCTGCATTTATTTGCTATTTTTGTATTCTGATTTAATTGTGGCAATTTGGTTTTTGGTTACGTTAGCTAAGCAAGTATGAATTTTTTACTTTACGTCAAAAAATATTTACAATTTCATTATTTTTTAGCCATGGCTACGAAAGCGAGGAAAAATTACTTTCAGTGGGAAATTAAAAAAAAAAATGCGCACATATTATTCAAAATATATTACGTGCAATGTTTTTTAATTATTTTCTTTTAAGTGTGGGGGTTACAAATGTGATATACTTCTTAGACCAGCGGTTCCCAACCTTTTTTGTTGTTGGACCCCAAAACATTTTTCTATTTTCGAGTTGGTTATCAAAAAAACCTTATCATCAGTTTTTGGTAATTTTGTAATTAAATTTACGAATAATTGATACGGATTTTTATGAGCTTGCTTAGATTTGCTAAATTTTGCAATATCAGATTTTATTAATGCCAATTTTAGATGTAATTCTCGATCGGCACTTGTTTTTAAATTGCAAGCATAGCCGAAAATCCAGTTTCACAGATATATGACGTACTGAAAGAGATCAAACATTCCAAAGCTCTGTCGGAAATCAATCCATATTCTGCTCTTCTTTTAAGCCAAAAATCACTCAACAAGTCATTGTTAAAATCGCTCTTTAATACACCAACACATGAACGTTCAATGAATTGATATCTTTCCTGAAATCAGATGGCAAATGTAACTTCGGAAAACGGATTTCTTATCAAATTCATATTCGTCCGATTCGTCTGTTTTTGCACAACATTTTTTTATATTTTTCCTTTGGGCACCCCTTGACAACTGGCTTTGTACCCCTAGGGGTACGCGAACCACCGGTCGAAAATAGCTGACTTAGACGAAAAAAATAAATGGTTACTTTAATCATAGTGGTAAAAAAAGTACTTATACAATTGTTGTATTGATATAAAATAAAAATAATTTCTTTACCTAAATCAATAATAAATTTAATTAGTAATAATAATATTAATATGAATTATTGATAAGTCTCCTGGTATAGTCTGAGATGTAACAAAATATTATAGATTTCATAAGATCAATTAATATATTGTAACTCTACAGTCTACAGTCTACACAGTCTATGATCTATGTAATATCGTTTTTGTTTTTAAATTTATTGACTATTTATAAATTTAAACATTCTTTCTTGGTTATTTATTGCCATTTTAGTTTAAAGAATGAAATTCCAAACGTAACATTTTATTAATTGTATAAATTACACAAAAAACCGAAATCGTCGTTCATTGTTTAATAATTTGTTTTTTTTGCAAATAAATATTGATATTTTATTGACTTCCTTGTAATATTATTTGTAAGCCATCGGCATCTGATGTTACGGTAAATAAAATAAAAGAAAAAAAGTTAGGTGAGGTTTTTTAATAAAATTGTATTTAACGAAATACAAGACGCCAGAATTTTTTTTTTTTTTTTTTTAAATATATTTTTGCAATAGAATTTTGTATTTTTTTGTAACTACAGAGTATATATCCCAGTAAGCATTTAACGTAAAGCACCGTTGAAAGTATATCCGCCGGGTATACAGAAAGTGTAAAGAACAAGGATACCCAATAAAAGTATTAAGCTACGTTTAGACTATTGGCGGATCCACCAATATTGGCAGGTTTTTGTTGGTAGATTTGTCATAAATTTCTACCAATCGTGTAAACACCCA
>JANSTT010016622.1:0-20808 GCA_026745375.1 Platyura marginata | reverse complement strand
ATATATATAAAACAAAAGTACTTTGCATCAACGACAAAGAAAAGAGCCTTGATTTGTATACAAAATGCATGCTGTCCCTATTGTATGCAAATTTTTTCAAGTGTCAATCATTACTTTATTATGTTGAATACAAAATACATGCAATAAATACATTTATATTTTCATAGTTCTAAACAATAACATAATGTTGTTGTTTTATAAAAATATTATACATTTTGTATGTGCGTGAGTTTAGTGAACTATGCGCGGAGTTTTTTTTTTTTTTTGTTTTCTATATAGAAGCCGCCTTTATTGTGCATATACGCTAAGGTAAAAATTATTTGAAGACGTGTTAGCGATGACAAATAGCCAAGTTATTTGCATACAGAATAATTTTTTTATTTTTTTTATTTATTAATTTATTCTATGATGAGTGATGATTTGAAACAGTTGTTGTTGGTGAATTGTTGTTTTTCTAGCTAAGATTTTTTTTCTTCGTTGAGCTATTAAATTGACAAACAGTAAGATTCTTATTGGGGAGGGAGAAGAATAACAGTTGCTTTGGAATTACGATAATCTGGCAAGCGATATAGATAGTAGTGGGAAACGATACACGGAGGAGTCATAATGAGAGACGTAAGGAGGACACATTTTCAAAAAAATATTTCACTGACATTTCTTGGATTTTTTTTATAAAATCTATTAAAATAAAATATTTGGCCAATATCGATATGGTGAGATTCAAATACATCAGATCAGTAAAAGATTTTTTTATAAATTTGTATTTAATTTCGAGATTGTCTCCCAATTAAAGCTGTACGAATGTACGAATCTAACTATCTATAGTTGTCTGGGTAATTATATCGTTTTTATCAAAATGAAATTTGAATTTTTGTTCGGAATTTAAGCCATTTTCAGGCATTCCATAGAAAATGTGTGGAGATCAGGGTTTTTAAAGTAACAAATAATCACAACAATTCTGAGTATATCTTGTGATGGGGTTATTTCATGTACATATGTGTCAAACTGAATTGGACGGAATCGTATTAGTTTACTACATTTGATATATGTAGATACTATTTGATAGAGATAGATGTGGAATTCTATACAAATCACTTCACGTTATTCAAATTTCTCCAATTTTCTCTTAGATTTTCAATAAGAAATTCCTTCAAAAATGCATATTTCTATTGTTTTTAGAGCTAATCGTTTTTAGAGCCAAAAAAGGTATCTTAAGCCAAGTAACATTTTTATTTATTATCATTTTATAGAAAAAAAAAGAAATTCCAATTTCACACTCATGTCTTGCAATTGAACAATATATGAATTGGTTAAAGTAACCGCCTAGGTATTTTACTAAGTGGCAACCCTCTCGGTAATATAGAATTAATTATGTATCCAGTAAAGTGAGTGGCTGTAGGTCAATAATAGAATATCGAACTGTGTGTCCATGTCAATAAATGTATGTCCTTTATATCTATACCTACATTACATATATGTACGTAATAATATATGAAAATTACTAGATTATTGGTAAGCCACCATATACCACACACTCCACCACCACCAACCACCACCAATATAATGGTGGTAAATAATATTTTGTAATATTTCTTACCGTTGGACATATAATTTACGAGAAAGTGAATTAACTAATAATAACTAAATTGAAAATTGTTCCCGTCTAGAACGATAATTACATTGATAGTAAATGTGAAGTAATAGTCGATTTAATCAGCAAATAACACACAAAACCAAATTGTATATTCCAGACAATTTAATCAACCAAATATACACCGCACCATACTCTCATACTCTCCCTGATGCCTAACAATATTTGTAGTCAGGGCTTGTTATTAATATTGTAATAAGCTTTCTGGCATAAACTGTTTTCTGGGGGTTTGATTAAGGGCTAAATAGAAAATGATATTTCAGTGTAGTGTAGATGTAGTCGATTTGAAGTAATTATAGAGACGTAAATGTACTAGTTATGTACTTTATTATACTATCTACGATATATGGATATACTCGTATGTATGTATGTACGTTATACGTACATGTACCTATCATCTATCTACCTATACGGGAATTTTAGTTGAAACTCAAATTTTTGGTTTGAATGTACATTTAATATGTGCGGTTAAGTGTCATTTTGGAGAAATCACTGTCAGTTAAGTAGTTGGTACATGTAAATTTAGTGTAATGTCAGTTTATATACATAAGTGCCCTAGAGACTTAATATTATAATTACCAATTCTAGCGATTGCCTACAAGTATTGGGATTGATGGCAGTACTGTGTACTGTGTACTGTGTACAGTGTAATGTGACAATGCAAGGTGGTTTGTGAACCTTCGGGAATAGTAGATCTAAAGTCGTGTTGTGCCACAGGGAGCATATTTTTTGTAATGATATTTAGAGTCACAGTTAACCCATGATTAGTTGACAAACGTTTACCACACATTTAGTTTGTCAGTAAAAGATAGAGAAAAAGAGAGAGAGAGAGAGAGAGAGAGAGAGAGAGATACCTTGGCCAGTCATCAATAAATTTTAAAGAAAACAGTAGTGAAATTATGGAACCTAGCGACGAGCTACAATATATTACAAAAATCTTTTATCCTCTATTTTACAAAAATATATTCACCTGGGTGGGACCATTCACTTGGACTAAATACCATAAGTCAATATAAATACCCTAAGTAGTGTCTTTGTGAAGTTTCGTCAAAATCGGACGAAGAAATTGGGCGTCAGTCGTTAATGGGTTAAAGGTGACCAGTGGTGCTTATAAAAATTACAATAGTCTACATTTTTCAAGAAACCTAATATCGTAATATCAATAAAACGTTACAGAACTGCTTTTGGCTCTTATACATATTCTTATTTTCTTCTTTATATTTTTATTTTCTTATAACATTTTTGTATTTTTATTTATTTTCATCTGAAATATTGTATTATGAAAAAAACCTAATAAATTTATGGATTTCGAGCATTTAATTTGTTTAGTAATTTTTCAACATTAAGTGAAATATTGTGAAGTATGTCATTTGGTAGATTATTCTCGTATAGGTAGTTTAAGTAATATTTGTTAAAAGAAGATTTATTATTGGAAGATTTAAATTGTTAGTTTTTTTTTGAGGTGTTTATTTAATTTTTGGAATTTTTTAACTTTGCCAACTATATTCAAATTATAAAAAGAAATATTTTCTTATTCTTAATAAAAGATTAAGTTATTAAAAATAAAAAAGTCATCATTCACCAAATTCGAATTTTTGAAATGTGTCCATAATAAAAAAAAAACAGTTGAAAAGATCAAATGTTATGCAATGCATTATAAATGTATTAAAAGCCAAGCGATCAAATCGATAATAATACAAAAATAATAAACAATTTTATTAATAACCATCATCACCAGTCAAAAGACTCCTGAAGAGAAATCTATAACAATAAAAAAAAATAAAGACATAAAACTATGACAGGATAAACATAATTATGCATTTAACTATCATTAAAACTAAATTAGCCATATAAGATGTGCAATTATTTTTTATATGAAATTGATCAAAACAATTAGGCAATGTCTCTTCCGAACAACCTGCTGCCATGTCAGAGATACATTCATACTTTATGGTAAAAATACAAAATACAAAAACGAAAATAAAAAAATTCAAACAGAGATGAGGATGTGGCGTAGATCAGAGCAATGTGAACGGTTACGATCATCTCGAAAAGATCATGTTTTTAAGTACACATTCCAACGTTCAGCGGCGCCATCAACTCTAATGACAAACGATGCGTTCATTAATAAACGATATTATTGCATATATACCTACATACATATGTATATATACTAATATAATATCTTGAGGAGAGAGGCGAGGCAAAACAAGCTTTTTGTAAGATAATCATTTTAAAATGTCTAAGAGTTTGTTTATTTTCCAATTTAAATGCAAAAAAAAAAAATTCGTGCAAAAGATTAAATCGATATTAAGATGACAAATTTTTTTAGTGATATTGATCTTGTCGAACAAGTCTTATTTCATTTTAATTAGAGTTCCATGGGTAAATTATTTTTATACATATTTTAGCACCTGCATAACATTTTATTTTGATATTAGCAATATTTCAAGGATCTCATCGGTATTTTCTTGCATAACATTTTTCAGTTTTGTTTTAATCCGGTAATATATTTTTGATAATTTTCGATTAATCGAGATTGTTGTTGTTGTTGTAATCTATTTTCAAGATCATTATTTACTGGTGCAAAATTAAAGAATTAAAAATAGTAAATGTAAGGAAATGGTTTTTTTAGCACCAGTGGCATTTGCTACCCAAAAAAGAAAATAGAAAAAAAAAACTGAAAAGTCACAATGAAAAAATAGCAACGGAACAATAATTTTTTTTTTTACTAAAATACTATCACAAAGCACCCACATTATTAATTAGTGTTTCAAATATTATAATGTTGTTTAACACGCAAGTTGTGTGTTGTATTTTTAAAAATTAACTTCTTAAGGTTAATTTCTTGTAAATAGTTACAAATATGTCATCGCGTGTTGCCTGTTTCGAAAATGAGCCACTATAATTCAGCGTGTCTGAGAGCAATTAATTGATCTAAAAAATGTATACTCTGCATTATAAGCATTTATAGGCACCATTTGTGGTATCGTATTGGATGCTTGCAAGTCAAATATGGCGCCAAAAACTGATTGACAAAGTTGAAAGTGTTTCTATTTATTTATACATTAAGTAGATAATTATTCATTTAAGTTCATTTAAATTAAAATGTATATACTTTTCGTCGATAATGAGTGCTAGTTAATAAGTCATAAATCAAAGAAAATTAAATTGTATATTGTCGAAAATTATTTTGATTTTCCTTAGGTGGTTTTTCGTATATACATATATATGTACCTACACACTTCTTGTGTGTTTGGTGTTTCTTTTTATTATTTTTAGTACGTAATATATTAATTATGTATATGGAGTATATAATTAGGCCAATAAAAATTTTCTTCAATTGGATTACATGAATTTTAATGTGTATACTTCAATAAAAGTTTAAAATTTTGTTTTTGTTTCAGATAATTACTTTTAGTTGCAAAGTGATTCAAAAACACGATTTATGTAGGTGCCTAAACTGAAAAATTGTCACATGGTATTTTCAGCCTTATACGAACTCCTTGAGGCTTTAAATAGCACTTGATACTGAACACTCTTTGTTATGAAAAATTGAACGAAACTGATTTTATTAAATAAATATCGCCACAAAAGAATTAAATACTTATATAGTTTTTTTCTTTAAAATTGTAGGGCAATCCAAGATGGCCGCTGAAACGAAAATAGCCATTTTTAAACCATTCATAAGCGTTTAAAATAATTTAAAAAAAAGTGTTTTATTTTGAATTTCAATTGACAAAAAAAACCGTCCAGTTTTTTTTTTGTACTAGGATATTTAATCGAAGGACCAATTTTCGTGACCGACTATAATTTAGGGGTTGAAGAATTGGATATATTTTTTTTTATTTAAGTATACAGGTGGTATAAAAATAAAAAGCCATAACCGAAAGGAAACAACCAAATAAATGGCAATAAAATTGATCGACATGAACACATATTTCTTAAAGAAAAAGAAAAATCACCCAATTCGTCGATGGTGTATTTCCCTATATATATATATATATATATAAGACCTTCAGGTTCAAATTTGGACGGCATTTCTTTGAAATCAGCCTAATTAGTGCTAATTACTTTGCATAAAATATGTCAAAGTGACATTTATTAGCCCAAAAACATAGACGATGATGTAATTGGGATCATTCATTTATATAACTGGGGAGGTAATTTTTATTATTTTTTTGTACATGTTGAATAATAATTTAAAAATACACGGAAGGTAAAAATCGCTTTAACATAAGAAATTCTTATTCGATAATATTACAATGTCTGTTCGTACTGTGTTGAACCCGAAATATAAGCACCTGCCTAACTTGTTAAATGGGTCAGATGAAAGTTTTAATTTACATATCCGAAAAAAAAACTTTCTTTTCAGCACCAGATGATAAAACAAGTTCTTATTATGTGCTTGTGGTATGTGTTTGTATGTGATGTACGTAAAAGTTACATCTTTATACACATTGAGTTCGTACCTATGTACTTATCAATAAAATGTTGTTTGTTATTTTATAAATTTTTAAAAAATAAGAAATTAATATTTAAGACCAGATTTTATTATAATAAGTGTTTAATGGTCTAATTGTACCTACCCCATACAGTGGCGGATCAAGTCAGTTGGGGCCCTCAAATTTAAATTTAAAAAAGTTTCAAGAAAAACCACAATAATTTATTAAGATAAAACATTTTTTACATGATTTTTCATCTTTATTTCTTGCAAATTCTTCAATTATTTTGGCAGTGTTAATTCGGTTTAAAATTTCCTGATCTATATACAGAATGGCTATATTTTTTATACGCTTTAATACAGAGAACGATCTTTAAGATAAGAGAATTGTTAAAAAAAATTCAACAATCGAAAAAAATAATTATTTGATTATACAAAAAAAACGTAATTTTTCTCGAATTTAATAAAAAACCAAGACATGGGGCCGTTTCGAGGCCTTACGCGGCCGCTTAGTTCGCTTAATCCGCCACTGAACCCATAGTGTTTATTGAATCGAATTTGTTAGGAAACATCGTAACTATATAGAATATTTTTTTTCATCAATGATTCCAGACCGTAATTCTACAGTTGAGTTGATATATCTTCAATATATAGACATTTTCCTAATGCATAGTTACCACAAACAATTAACTCTACATTTCCATTCGGTTTCCCATTTTATTTTATAATTATCAACTTTTGCTAATTGACAGCTTATATTACATACATACATATACATATATATCAATACGTAAGTATATCCATATCTACTACCTCCAATCTAATTATGATTCAAAATTTAAATGATAACCTACAATAATCCTACAATATATTTTCATCCTTTTGTGTATACCAAAATTACCTGTAAATATTTGGTTAGGCCACACAATTTATTCAATGCATTATTATCGGATAACATAGTCCAATAATTTAAGTAGTTATTATATAGGAAATAAATACCTGGATATTGGGGAGGGGGGGTCCATGTTCAATAATACACAATAAATCGAAAAGAGAAAGGGAAATCCCATCCAACAAACAAAACAAACTGAATATTTTGTATATTATAGTCAGGTAGCTAGAGATAGTTTTTTTTTTCCCCCAAACAAAAGATTATTGAGCGTTGCAAAATGTACACTATGCCCTATTGTTTGCAAATATAATGTACCTAGTTATATAGAATTTTTGCTGATTTATGGGGTGCGGGAAAATTATATTTGCAATATGCTGGGCTTCATTCAATATATGTACACATACAGTACAGAATCGATAATTCTACTGATATAAAACAAGGCCATGTTGCAATTATCGAGCGAGTAATTTTTTAACACCTTCTCATGATACAATATGTTTAGATTATCGAAATATACTAACTTTATTTACAAAATTTCGAATAATTAGAAACAATTCTATATGTGCATATATTGTACAATAACGACAAATTTCACTTAAAAATTTCCAACAAAATGTTTATCCTTTCAGTAGCACGAATGAACTGATAAAACGTGTAAAAATTAAATAAAAACGCACAGCCCAAAAAAAAAATTATAATGTTTCTAAAAATAAATGAAATTGTTACGACATTTTGCCGACTCGTGCAAAGATCGACTCTGTTTTGGTGCAATAACAGAGTATTTAGTGTACATATTTATTTTTGTCCGTGAAATTACCGAGTCTGCACTGTAATATAGAAAGTATTGGAGATTTAAATATTTTGTTATGCTTATATAACCTCAACAATGATAGAGGATCTCTTCATCATCATTCCCGTAAAATAGGTGAGTAGTATGTATGTAGCATTATGTTTCGACTTTTCGAACAATGATCGTTATTTTGTGTTGAAGTTAAGTTTTACGATTTGTTATTTGAAATAAATCAATATCTAACAAGTACATATTTTACCCCCTTTTTTTGGCCTATTGTTATTGTCATTATTATCATTATTATTGAAAATGTTTATTTATTTTTCAATAATAAGTACCTACTATTAATTTATTGCCCTTTTCTATTATATTGTTGGAACTTATTTGAAAATAATCATTTCTTCTTTGCAATCATAATAAATTGTTCTTCCATAAGATGCCCGTTTTTTGAAATATTCGTCTCACGAAAAACGTAGTAGCAATGGGAAAAGTCCTTAAGCATCGAATTACTTAACATTGAATTCCCTAGCATCGAATCCCATCATAGCAACGAAAGTTGATAGAAATGCCAATATTTTTATGAATTCGGGATAAAAAGGAAATTGGTGAGAGTGTCAGAACATTGAGCAATTATAAATCTAACATGTTCCAAGTCGTGGGCGCAGAATTCGATGCTAAGGAACAGGCTCCAACAACCAATAACTTAATTAATTAATTTATATAATTTTGATGGAATGCCGCCAGTGTTGCGTTGGGTATTTTCGTCTTCATTATTTTGAAATACGCACTAAGCCATACATGCATAGTAGGCAGGCACTAAAACTAAATGACTACTAATTGCTGTTGTTTATAATTAAAAATCATATAAGAAAAGCATTTTCACTTTTCGCACTGCCAGTAAATCGAAAAGATAGGCAACGCTTAAAACAAACAAAATTATAAAAACAAAAATGAAACATTTAAAACGACGAATAATTACCCGTAAATCATTAAGACTAACGCCATTTATAGTGGCGTGATAATAAACACGTAAACCGAATATAATCCAAAATTTATAGATAAAAATGAAAACTTCACGAAAAACGCGAGATTTCTGATATAGAACTTTAACCCATACCCAAGAAACGAAAATAAAAAAAAAAAAAAAAACAAAAAACCACACATTCCATGGAACCATAGAGATAAAAGAAATTCACACAAATTTTATACAATTTTTCCCCAAAAAATATTCGACATAGTCATGCGATTTAATTTTTTTTTCTGGGGCTTTGCTAACTAATGCAATCTTTCAAATGGTAAAAAATGTTAATCTGCACAACGAATGGCGGTGGTAGATTCTATGTACTTGTACATTTAGAATTTCTTTACCACATACCAACTACAAGTAAATATATTGCTGGTTTTTGGCTATTTTCATTTTTTAAGGTAGCGAGAATATTCAGTTTTTTATGTAGTTTTGGTATTTTCATAATAGAAAACAAAAAAAAAAAAAATGGGAGTCCTATAAGGATTAATGATCGATTCAAAATAATGACCCTCTATTTAGGTAACACAAAAATTTTTTGTGATTATAATTTCTTTTTTCGTAATACCCCCATGAAAAACTAAGAAGCAAAGATTTTAGCCGAAGAATCGGTCGTTCGTTCGAAAACTAGATAACTCAAAAACGCGTTGAGATAATTTAACGAAATTTTGGATTTATGGTTTTTGGGGTCACAAGAACTGAGATATTGAAAATGGGAAAAATCCACTCACCACTGCAATACCCTCCCATACAAATTGTTTGTAAAAACGGTGTTTTTTCGTATTTTCTCCGACTAAATAACAACATTTTGAAAAAATTATAAATACAAAATAGTTTTTGGGTTTTTTGGGTGACTACTTTTACAAGAAAAAAAAAATGATTTTTTTTTTAATATTTTCAAAAACTAAATGAACCGTTTAACACAACTATAAGGTAATAATAAATCTTTTAAAAATGGAATGTCAATTGTCTCAAATTTACCCTAAACATTTCTGTTCAATTTCGATGAATGATAATTGAACAAAATTATATACTACACGAATTACAACATAAAATATATGCTAGAACAGTACCGTTAAAAATCTAGCAGAATATCAATTGGCAACATGCTAACATGTTGTAAATTTATAAGGTAATCAATCCATTTGACATTCAACAGGCATCGATACATAGTTAGAAAAAAAAATGTTTTATTTTATTTTTTATTTATTCAAGAGACAAAAACCGCCTGATAGTACAGCACAAATCAAATATATTTGGATTCAATTTGTAAATACAGTAGGTATAGAGTAGAGTAGAGAGGCACCCAAAACTATTATTGAATTTATAAAATTGTAATCGATGAAACTTTTCTATATTTATTTCTATGGAGTTGTAATCAAATCCCATATCGATATTGTCATGTTTTTTTTTGTCGAGTCGAGACCATACAAAGTAAAACAGCAAAAATATGACTCGTGCAAAAATGTTTTCTTGAACCAATTTTGGCATTAAACGGTTGACAAGAGTATTAAACATTCTAACATGAGATAAATAATACATGAGGACGGCTTAATGCCATTCATTTTAAAATGCTAATAATATTTGGACGCATTTACAATTATTTATGGAGCATGTATTGCATCCGGTCAGAAAATGTTCATAAAATAGATAAATTATTGGATAAGAGTATAAAACGAAATAGACCTAAAATGGAAACATCTCTCAGAGGTCGTATCTTATAAGAAAATTACGTTTGAAAATATCATAAAAATAAATAAATTCAAGAAAGTCGTTCAGGTCCTTTTCGATTTGTTTTATTTATTAATGACATGGAGAACATTTTATTTTGAATAAAAATGTATAATCTATGCAGATGATGTCAACAGTATGTGATGCTCTTTGTCCTTAGCATCACTAGGATCCTCCTCTCTTTATGCTATAATTGTTTCTATGCCAACTAAATAATTGGTTTTGATCAGTCAACTTAAAACATCGGACATCGGCTCTGGCTGTATTTCTTGAAAAGTACTATTCGTTGATTTTTTCATTGCCTTCTGTACAGTGGCGAAACGTTAGTAAAGCATGTGAGCCTATGTCTCACTTATATATATGCCTATTAAGGAAGGACTATTAAAGGTAGTTATTTATATTCAAAATAAAAACTTTGTTAAGTGCCAGCAATATTGGGATGGTTAGGTTAGGTTAGGGGAAGGGAGCTGTAGGGCTATTGACCCTTCACCAATGAGACCTAATAGATCTATTGTAGATGCCCCTACTGATATTTAAATCTTTGGCGAAGGCCGGACAATCGCAGAGTGTGTTCCGCTGTTTCGTCCTCTTCGAGACAGAAGCGACATGAAGGGTCAGGTGTTCTGCCAATTTTGTGGAGATATAAATGAAACTGTTCGAGTTTTCGAGATTCTACTGTACTGTAGTAGAGAAAACAGGTACGCAGTGGCTAGCAAAAGAAAAATTAAATAAACATTTCTAAGAATTTTAAATGAGAAAAAGTTAACTTTTAGAAAAAAAAACTAAAAACTTATAAAATATCTCTGACTTGCTCATAAAAAAAAGAGCTAATTCCCCGATATTAGTTTCTCTAAATGGACGATTATATGTGGAATTGCAAATGATGAACATTTTATTTGCTCTTCCTATATAATATCCATTTGCACATGTCTTTATATAGATAATGTGCAATTATATTAAACTACAAATTAAATTAACTCAAAGCATTCATATTATCACCGTAGATAGACACCTGACCATATGGGCTTTAACATTTTTCCAAGTATTTTCTACATAGTACATAATACCAGATACACGCTGACCATCTTTCCTATTATGCTAATTAACTACAACATTTCTTGACAAATAGCTACAAATAGTTCATTTAATGCAATTTTTATGTGATTTTTTTTCCTTTTGCATATCTCTGTCTATTTCTAAGAATCAAATGAACGATTGAATTTTCTATGTATATATAGATTATATGTGATGCACCTATTGCAGCAACTCTCATTTCTGAAAAGATTTTTTTATTCTTTTTTTTTTGAAAAATGACGGAAAAACTTGACAGTCCTAAGATATACAAAAGAAGATTAAACGATAGCAGCAAAATAGCAACAACAACAACAACAACAAAACCCAAGAAGACAAGAAGAGAAACAAAAAAAAAAACAAAAAAAAAAATGCCAACAAGAATGACATCATTTGCTGACCATAAACAGAATTTCAAATGGTATGTAACACACCTGATGCTTGATCAAACGTCTTTTGATTGCCATTATTATATATTCTTTGTGGTTCTTTAAGATGTTGATCACCATAACTATAAAGGTATTAAGGAAACCTCCAAACGATGTTAAATACAACATAGTATGTATATATGTATGTTATGTATGTAGGCATGTATGTATGTGAAAATGTTCTTTTTATCATAAAAATAAATAAATATATTTTATATTCATGAAGTGACATTTACACGACGAGACAATATACATAAATAAATGAGTGATCCCTCAATTTTAAAGGAAATCATTTTTTTTTTACTTATTATAAGATAATTTCACTTTTAAAATTAGTCGCCATCATTATTCTTAACAACATTTTAACTAAATTTATGGCTCATCTTGAGTGTTAGCAGTCATCGAAATCTTCATTGGAGACAGGATACTTATATATGTTCTGTCTCCGTATGAAGATCGCTGTAAGTTGATTGATCTTGAATTGCTTGATCTCGTAGAAGGAAAAATGCATCGGAATTCTTTGTATTATTTGATTTGCTAACTGGTCACATTGATGCTTCAAATCTATTGTCAATGTAGTATAAATGGAATGTCCCTCCTCATTAGAATGTTACGTGCTAGAGATCCTTTAAATTGTTAGATATCATTGCACAGTAATTATGGTATTTTCGGATCAGTGACAAAAGATCCGTGATTGTGGCATATCGTGTGATTGATTTCGAAAAAGCATTATGTCTTGGAATCAATTCCGATAGTTAAGGTTGTTATTTGTGCACTTGGATATTCTGATAAATTTGGTTTAAGCATTTTGCTGGCAGTTTATGTATTCTCAGTTTTTTGATTTTTTTTCTTTTAAATTAAGTATAAGCCAATTGGGCATTTGGCCCTATACCCTGATTCCGGTTTGATGAGATATTTCTTTCACTATGGAATGAGATAATTAATCTCAAACAGTCAACTACTCGTGAAAACAATTTCTCATTATCTCATCGTTTGACACTTACAAATCTAATCTAGTACAAAATGAGAAAAAGTTATTATTGAGTGTAAAATAAATAAATCTCATTTAAACGGACCTTAAACAAAATCTAAATCTCTGCGTGGCTAAAAAGCTTTCATATAAAATGTCGATATGCATAACTTACATAGATAATGTAACATTAAGCATGGCGGCGGCGGCCAACATTAATTTTCTACACATGATGACATAATAGCCCTCATTTTTTGATAAACAACAAATAAATCTGATGGAAACAGGATGAAAATAAGATAAGAGAATTGATTGGAATTATTTTGAAGAATTAAAATGTTGCAAGACATAGTAGGTACCTATACACAGATAGACAGAGCCCTACCATTCTCAATCAATGAATGAAAAAAAAAAACATAAATAATCAATTAATTTATTCAAAAATTGCCACGCATTATGTCAATTTCACTCAAATCCCATTTCACCTGTTGGCCATCTATTTTCCCGAAAAAAAGGACACTAATTCAACCGTCCCTCCTTTATATAACATAATAAAATACAATTTCGTTTCCTATTGTTTGGATGGGGTCTTCAATCAGTATATATATAGACGAAGATATACCCAAAGGTATATTGTTGTACAGGTGGATCCATCAGACAATACAAGGACACCGTTGGACATAGAGTGAATTATAGGCGATGTAAGTTGACACCGCATAAAGGCAACTTTGTCTCTCGTTGTCGGGATATATAAATATTTTTTTGTTTTTGTTTTATTAATTCTATATACGCTGATGTCTTCAGACAGATGGTTACATGATCAAAGCGAATCAAGTGCTTCCAGGTATATAATTTCCATTTTGGCTCTATGATACACGTATTTTATCTGATATTACGTGTGAGTATGCGGTGTGTGTGTGTCTTTTTTTCTTTTTTTTATTGTTCCTCTATGGGTAGGCCAGAGGAAATTCGATATTCAAATGTTCCCACATATTATAGAAAATTAAAACTAAAAACTGTTGCACCAGTGTTTCGTTATTTAGTTACCGTTCCTTGTACAGGTGTGTGCATGATGTGCTCCGTACATATGGGTTCCTAGAGTATTATGTTGATACTTGGTCTCTATTATTTTATTTATTTTTTAATGAGTGAGTGACTATGATTTGTCAGAAAATGAGTCGGCCATATAACTCATTCAGACACTCAGTAACCAGAATTTTCATCATTTTATACCCCCCGTTATTTTTCTTAAATTACTTATATGAATGAGACCACTAACTCAAATGGTAATTTCAGAATTCATTGTACGTACACTGTACAGCATAAATCATGAGATTGCTTTCCCGCGAACGCATCTATACCTAAAGGCAGTGATATTATTTTACATGAAAATGCTACCTAAGGCACTCATTCCCTTACTTCCAAGGACCTTTCGTGCCTGATTTATGTATATATAAGTTGAAGGAGGTAGTCTGCTATTGGCACATTGAAACAATAAGACTTTAGAATTGAAAAGCTTTTTTTTTTTGCTATATTATCCTGGTACATTTATGTGTGTAATTGTGTACGGGTATAGGCGGGGAATAAAAAAATAAAAAAATAAAAAAAAAAATTGTCGCGCTATACAACACCGGGATAAGGACAAAGGGAAAAGAGCATTTTTAACGGAACAAAGGGTTGTCTCAAGTATACCATAAAAATTTGTTTCTAAATTACATGTCATTACATATGTCAAGCATTTGACAAAATGCAAATAAGCGAAAATTGCTGCTTCAACATGATAAAAGTTTCCTTTCTATTTGGAAGCTTTTAGAATGTTTGATATAATGTACATTTTTAATATTTACAAATATCTTGTAGATATATATATATATATATATATATATATATATTACAGAGACTTATTGTATTTGATTTTAATAAGTCTGTAAGATAATGGGTGGGGTGGGGAAACAATTTCAATTCGTTGAGTTTTGTTCAAAAGAGGAAGTAATTTAGTGTGCCGGAAGAGAGCGCTTTTTGTTTGTTTGTCGTAAAACTCAACTTAGTGCTTTCATTTGTTTCAAAGCATTTAAGTTTTATCTACAATTATTGATGAATGTAGTATTGCACTATACCCTATCATATTATTACGGAGACATTATTTTTATTTTGCTCACACATTGGAATGGCATTCATTAAAGCCATATTTAAAATATATATTCTCAGCTTTTACCTATAATGGAAATAGGTTGATATAATTTGCCCATAATAATACGATAGGGGATAGTAGAGATAGGAAAATTTTAAAATTCAATAATTCATTATAACAAAAAAAAAAAAATTCGACAAAATTCTATAGAATAACCGTCCTCCTACTGTTTATGGTTTCCATTTTAACCTCATCATATGTACATATTTCTATTTATTATATGTAACAGCCTAAGTTTAATTTGGATAATAAGTTTGCTTTATCAAAACTCGTGAATAGTTCCCATCAATGACACTGTGAGTGAACTATTTGTATAATAGATGTCAAAAATATCACCTAAAAGTCTAAGCTTATAAGATTTATTACAAGATTATGACAAGAATATTTGTATCAGCAGTTATATTTGTATATACATATATAAATCCTTTGCAATCAAAAAGCACGATGTGGCAAAATGAATAAAAGGCTTTGCATATTATATGTATAGTTAGTATTTGATAAGCCCTGTAGCAGACAATGGTATGAAAATCAGAAATTCGATATGGGATGCTGAAAACAATATCGATAACACTTCTTGCGCATATGCGTTGACCTCCTCAAACATCCACATCAAAATTGTAACCCTATATCACCACCCCGCCCCCCTCCTCTATATACAATACGAAAACTACCAAACTCTATAAATATAGTATACAATGTGGGGTTAGATAGTGGGTAGTAATAGTAGAACGAGAGTAGGAGGACGAGGACGAGGTGTACTACACTATAAAGTTTCTCAAAAACTTTTACCCCGAACGCTCGCAAAAGCTGTTTAAACTTTACATTGTATTTAATAAAGAGTTTTGTATAGTTGTAGAATAAAAAAAATCCTTTTCCTTTTACTGTTTTGCCTGAAAAGGATCAGACATAGAGATAGCAATTGCTACTGCGAGAATTATCAAGATTAATAAGTTGTGCACTTAATAAAGTGAACGATTAAAGAATGTATTTTCACGGAAAACTTTTCCCCATAATAATGCTCTCTAATTATTGTTGTAAATTTTATATTGAAAAGTGATGATCCTTTACCGGATATCCACCATTTTGTAAAAAAAAGACTTACATCATATATACAACACATATAGAGTATGAAGCGATACACCAGGAAAAAAAAAGAGTACGCGCGGTAGGAAAAAAAACGAAGAATTTTATTTTTTTTTTCTGCAAAGTTACAAAATAACGCTTTTCAACAAAGGAGCTCCTCCTACCTACCCATATATAAATCCACTTTATTTGCTTTTCTTAAAACATTTTTCTGTATATCCCGTATGTGTCATATTTATACACTCCATGGATAGAGAAAATTGTCTGCGGTGCGCATGTCCTCACCGCATCCCGCATGAAAAATTTATTCGAAATAGGTATTTCCAACTCCCCATACGTGCTACTAAAAGATTTTCCATATATTTTTACCCAGTCTCTCAAAAAAAAAGAAAAAACTTTTGTATTTATGTGTACATACTCGTATGTTAGGTATATATGTATATAAGTATATAGATATATATATATATAATGTACACATCCATACATAGTATACATAGAAAAAATAAAAAACCGTCAAATGGGTGGTGTTGGAGAAAGGCGTTTCCTGTTCCTTTCCTTAAAAGCATAATATCAGCATTACCAAATCGTATTGAACCAATTCGAAAACGAGAAGTATATGGGAAATTATATAAATCTGTCATTTTTCTGGATAGAACACATCAATAACAAAAAATAAATTTGTAATTTTCGGAAAATATTTTAATAAATTTGAAAGAGATTAGGGGGGTTCTTTTTTTGGGGGAATGTTTGGAATATTTTACAGTGAAAATTATTTTGTTTTCACATCCTTTTTAAGGTAAAATCTACAGTGCCTATTAACAGACGTAAATCAATTAAACCAATTAAACTAAAATTACCAATTGGTGTACTAATTTTTAGTACTTCTTTGATTTAATCACATCTAATCATAATAGGTACGAATCAAGTTAAAAATATGTATTAAGTTATTAATTTAGTACTATTATACCATTTAGTACCAAAACATATACAAACTAATATATTAATAAATTTATAAAATTGAATATGCCCTTATAGTACAAGTTTTATTGAAAATGAAATAGAAGAGTTTTTAAATAAGTACTACCTCAAAATACTAATAAATTTAGTACAATCTAATAATATCGCAATAACTGTCTACCTGTATCACAAAAAGATGCCGACTTAGATGAAATATAAATAAAATTTAACAATTTGTTACTAAATATAGTACTAAATGTGTACTAAATCAGAATAATTTTGAAAGAAGACGCACCAAAAATATGAACGTTTGGTTATTATTTTTAATAAATTAAACTTGAATTAGTACCTACTTTTATCCTTGTTTTATCTCTACTTTTTACCACATTTTGGAATAAATGTACTTTCACAGTTCACGAACCCCCAAAAATACGAACATAATACCTAGTTGAGTTTAAATTGAACTGCTGATGTTGATAAAAGCTTTCTCTAAACGTTTTCAAGCTAAACGCATAAAATGCTAATCAAATACCATGTGTTGATTGGCAGACAATTAATTTAAATCATATAATTAATGTGTTTAAGTAAAATATAATTATAAAACACGATCTAAACCTAAATCTATATACACAAATAATATTTCGCAAACAAACAAACAAAAAATCATCCTACCCTACATACACACAGGCACACACACTTACAACAAAAAAAACCACTAATTGAGTAATTTATCGAATTTTAATTGTGCCCGCTACTACTAATCCTTAATAATTCTCATATATATACATTGTTGGTATATAAAAAAAAAAATAATAATAATTTATTATTTAAGAGATATCAATCGCTGTTAATTCTACACAATTGCTGCCTTGACGCCTGTCAATCAATAAATTTACAGTAATTACAAACAATACACGCCCAATAAACATACAGCCCATTAGAGAGAACAAGAAAACCTCAGTATACAAATTGATATTATTAAATTATTTGTAGACATTAATCACATAATTTGCATACACAATAGCGCACAAACAATTCATTATGTAATCTACTCGTACCACATTCCCAACAAACAATATAACAATAATTAATCTATCGATTTATTAAACAGGAAAAAAAATGATGTCTAAAAATGAAAAGACGATAAAAAAAAAACCATTTTTTTTAGGGAAACAAAAAAAAAAGACACCGACAAAATTGTACCGTCAACAGTTCCATGTAATCTCGGGGAAATTATTTTTAAAGTAGCAGTACTCAGTGAGTACTATAAAGTACTATAAAGGCTAAAGGGCGATGACTCCATTATATGGATTTTACTCATTAAAACCAACTTTTGACCATGACCTTAAAATCATTTCAAAACCGTTTTACTCTCTCTTATAAACCCCCACCCACCACAACCTACCCCCCTCCTCCGCCTTCTACCCAGAGGTTGGGTGTGTGGGGTGGTGTTTAAACATGGAGTCAATTTGTGTATTATTAAAACAAGTTTATATAAACTGTAAAATCCGGAGAGCTTTTGCCTATGGAGGGTGAGAGAATGTTAATTATAATTGGTTAAATTGGGGTAACTGGGTCAACACTAAATAGAAATTGTACACTGTTGTGGGGATTGTTTTGCAAGACATTTTTGAATAAATTATAATTTAGAAGAATTGAATTGAATGTCTGTTGTGAAGACTTTGAGGCTGGCCACTATAACATTCAGGTGGACAATTCTGGATCTGGTCTCTGGATTTTTAATAGAGCTTTGTAAACAAAGAAATCAGAAATAATTATTATCTTTCAACAATTGACAAGGTATGTTAGATATTATATATAATTGAAAACAATCCATAAACCGCTAGAATATCCAACGACAAATCAACTAACATCGATTAGAAAAATATCTGCGACAGGAAGAGACTACGAACAATTAGTTTCTCTTAACATGTTTGGCTTTTTTTGTTTCCATACTGTATATAAAATATAAAAGGGAAGCTTTGGCTTCAAGTAGAAATTTCCAAAATTTTTATTAAACGAGTAAAAATGGAACTTGTCTTGGGGGCAAGAGAAAAAACATGGATAAAATCAATGAAATTCAGTTCAGACCGTGAATAGATGGAATTCTTTCAATGTTTTGTGTTGCCTAATGTTAACCCGAATTGTTCCGCACAAATCAATTATAATCACTAAATAAATGAAACCATAAGTTCAGCCCAGCTTTGCCATGTGACAACGGACCCTCCTACGGATGTTCAGAAATTGTAATCCCTCTCATATGATGCAATATTCTAAAAAAAAAAAATTCCGGGACAATTCGGATAAGAACATTTTTTCCAAACTCAAATACCCCACACGAAGCAAGTTAATTTTCCAATTTTAATATGCATAAAATGAAAATTGGTTGAAAACACAAATTAACTTTCTTATACAAAAATAAAAAGAAAAAAAAAAAAGAAAAAGAAAATTCCCTTAAAAAATTAACTTTTGTGTTACCTGAACCGAAAAGAATCGGTTTCAAAATACACAAAAACGTACAATATAGCGTATACCTACATCCTACATATACCTACACTAAAGTTAAAATGATCTACCTACTGAATTATTAGCATAGCATATATACTACCCCGTCAAACAACCGACAGAGAGATAGAGAGCTGTAAAATAAAAATGTCCCTAAGCAATCTAACATTATCATCGTTAAAAATGGCAAAACTTTTCGAGACATTTCACCTGAACCTAGAAAGGAGAAGCGCACATAATATGAATTTTTCAATTTAATAATATCCACAACAAGACAAACATAATTGTTTTACATTTTTTTTTTTTTTATTTTGCTCCTCTCGTGTAATATAATATTTTCATTCCTTGATCCGTTTTTCCGTTTTTCCGTTTTATATATCACAATCAATTTTAATATAAGAATATTGTTTTATCCTAACAACTTAGACGCGGAATTTCCAAGAACGAACGAACACACCACATTCTGTATGTATAAAGAAGAACATTATTATGTGTACTTTCGCCCCGACAAGATGTTGTTTGGAGGGTTGGTTTGGCCTCTCGATTTTATTAGATCCGTGCCCTGGCAAAAAAAAAATGAAAATAACAAATTAAATTATATTTCATGTTCATGGGCTATGCTTGACTGTAGTATGTCAGAGTGATTTTTTTTTTCGTTCTTCTTGTTCATATACCGCATATCCGTTTTGGGAAACATAAATGGGGATGTAAGGGTGGGCTGGGAGAAGAGGGTAGAGGCTGTCTATTTTGTGAACAACAAGAATTGATGCGAGGCAAAGGCTTCCCTTTTGGCTTTAGTGGGGATTATTAGTTTATATATATATATATATTTTGGTTAAATATATGGATACTATTTTTTTTTATTCCTTCAAGGATAATTCAAAATACAAAGAGTAGGTAAAATTATACTCATATCTCAAATGATGATCGCTTGTATTGAAAATAAGAAGAACATATGTGATCAGAGCCTAAGACTGTAGGATCAAGTTTCCTGAAATTTTTATACCCGTATGATGTTAATCGAAGGGTATTATAACTTTGGTACGGAGTTTGTAACGCCCCTTAATACTC
>JANSTT010016621.1:2331-20821 GCA_026745375.1 Platyura marginata | reverse complement strand
AAATGATTAAAAACCCTAGAAATT
Organism: Platyura marginata; assembly: GCA_026745375.1. NCBI lineage: Eukaryota > Metazoa > Arthropoda > Insecta > Diptera > Keroplatidae > Platyura > Platyura marginata. Next base: position 20,797 of record JANSTT010016621.1, on the reverse strand, counting down.
CAATAAAATTGATTGCAGCGCCATAACGCTAGATCGTACAACTTTTTGGTCTACGAAAAAAATCTTCATTTTTGTATTCTCTATAATTTTTGTTATGCTCATTTTTCTCTAATATAAATATATTTGGAGTAAATGTTTAAAAAACCCTAGAAATGACATAAAATTGATCGCAGTGCCATAACGGTAGGTAGTGGAACTTTTTGATCTATTCTGGAAATCTTCATTTTTTTATTTTCTATAATTTTGACATATTCATTTTTTCTAAATTTCGACTATCTTTCGAGTAAATGAATGGTTTATATAAAAATTAGGTGAACACTATACCACAGCCTCCCCTATTTTTGGTCCGATTTGCTCCAAAAACAATAGAGATCTTACTCTCCGTACCAAAGTTATAATACCTTCGATTAACATCATCAGGTCCGGCGATGGGTGGATAACACTTAATTATTTCATTTCAATTCCTTTTTAAGTAAAATTTTTTTATCTGATCATTTTCAAAAGCAAAAAAAAAACATTACTTGGCTTCGTAATTACTATAATTTCTCTTAAAACACATTTACTATGTCTAAAATACCTTATTTTATTATAGAAATACACTCTCCATACGGAAAACTGTTGAACAATTTTCCTATTACCTACTTTCAAGAAGGAAATAAAATCGTAAATTAGCTATTTTCTGAGAACAATCTTGCAGAAAGAAATAAATAGCTTTCGAATAAATTCAATAAACTTTTGCTGCAGAGCTCCACTTCTATGCCCCTTATAAAAACTTTGCATATAAATAATCCAAAAAAAAAAAACACAAAAAAAAAAAAAATTAAAAAAGTAGCAAAAAATTTTTAATTAAAATTGTGCAAAGTTTTTGGAATTTTTTTTGTACAAATAAGTTTCTTATAATTTTGTTTCACTAACTGAAGTGGTTTACGTAATTATAATAATTTTTTTTTTCTTACCCATCGCCACATATATCTATTAGAGTTTTTATTAAAAAAAAAGTAAATAAAATAAAAATAGTTCAGAGAGCTAAAGTTTTTCTACAAAATGTTGGTAACAATTATGGTAACTAATAAAAGTTTTGTTTTTTTTTCGTCATTAATAATCATTAAACATATCTCATGGGATGGAAGCAATTATATTTTTCTAAAGGAAATTATTTTCCATTTTGCGATGAACCCTCTATCTCTATATCTCTTCAAAGGGGTAATGGGGAATCAGTGGAATTAAAAATATTTGAATGGCCATTTTCAAAAAATTATTAAAATAACGTCAAATGATGGCCAACGTTTTTCTCTATCAGGATTGGTTCCGAATCTAATCTTCTTCGTCTCAACACTGGTATGGAAAATCGAAAAAAAAATCATTCGATTTGGTTCCGTTTTTCTTAAAAAATAAATTAATTCAGGAATATTAAGGGGACGTCTTAATGTGAAATAAAAAATTAAAGCTTTTTTATATAGTTTTTTCGAAATTTTGCTAAGAAACGCAAGAAAACATATTTTTTACAAAAAATTTGTATGGGACGGTGTTGAAGCAGTGTGGGGGGGGAGGATTTTGCCGTTCTCCATACATCAAAAGCCTACTGTGAAAAATTCAAGTCTCTAGCTCAACGCGTTCAAAATATTTTTTTTATGCGTTTTGAAAAGCTCGGCGCATCCTCTCATTGCATTAAAATATACAAGGACCATATCAATTGACGATGAAATTGCATTACGACAAATTGGAGAGAGAAAACGACAATTCAAAGGATTTGTTTTTGCTTGGCGAAGTTTTAACTTTCTCTCTCTCTAACACATAATAAAATTGCGACCAACTTAACCAATGGTAAAAATTTTCAAATTAGAATCCGTGGTTTCAAATGAGAATATCTAAATAAGAGTGCGTTATTTCAAATGTGAGTACGTCGTTACATGTCATCCATACAAATGCAAAGACGCCATTTTGAAGACAAATTGTTTTATTTAACTTACGTGAAAAATTGTCAGTCTCATTAGTAATAAATTAATTAATGATTTTGTGATATTCAAATAAGTATACGTTCAAGTGAAATTATTGCAATTGTGTTGTGAAAAAGAAAATTTGATCAATTTTCTAGAAACTATATGAGTGTTGAAATGTTGAAAAAATATTCATGGCCATTGTCCGCATAGAACATAGATGATTATCAGGTAAGCGAAAACATTGATCATTAATTCTAAGATTTTTAGTCAATTTTTATGAAATTCAACAAAAAAAAAAAATTTCTTCACATTTTTCTAATTTTCCCTATCATACGAGTAGGTATATTAGATTTTTGATAGAGAATGTTTAAAAATTAATATCCTAAAAGTCGCCATTGTTTGGGGATTATTTTTTCCGCAATTAGGTGTTTTGCATATAAATAAAAAAAAAAAAAATTTCCTTAGGAAAAAAGAGTAGAAAACATGAAAGTTAGATGAAAATTTTTTTCGTGAACTTGTCAAAATTTCATTTATTTTTTCGAAATAACTAATTTGATTCATTATCAATATTCACCATCATTAGGCCGTTGTTCGTTCCACGAGGGAGCATAGGTCATCCACAAATAGTAGCCGCCATCGCATTCTGTTCGTTGTCAAAGTTTTCATTTCTATCCATTCTTTTCGTCCTTCATTAGCTTCGGCGATTACGGAGATCTAGCCAATTAGAAATTGAACCGAAAAACCCACGGGAGGTCACACGCCATTTTAATGCACCCATTTAGATAGATTTAGCGTAGATGTGAACACCTTAGGTGTGAACACCTTAGGTGTGAACTCCCACTCTCTGCTACTAACTAGATTTAATTGCAAATCTAAATATCTACTTTCCCGGAATTCATGGGGAAAATCGCTACAATAACATTTACCACCAAATGTAGTAATAATAGAAAACACATTTTATAGTTTTCCATCTATTTTCATTACATATTTTAGAATATTCTGTAGGGTTACACGAAAATTATTATCAGTTTGCGTTAAATTCAACATACAATTAACCGTACAGAATTTACAGTACACCAGAGAAGTGTTCCACTATCACTGCGTAACATTATTTAAAAGCTAATATCTGGTGCGTCAGTAATTACGGTAATTACCAGTTGATTTTCTTCTGAAGTATTCTAGAACATCTGGTGGTACTATCATCATTGAAATTTTACAATCTGCGAAAACAGCAATCTTTGGGTTTGGTTGATGTTGTGAAAATTTATTTATGTATATAAAATGCTTCTGCTATAGTGAATCTCTGCGAATGACATTTTGTGGTTAGAAATATGCAGAGTTATGGGGCTTAGTATAGTGTATATAGGTACGGTTTTTATATAAAATATATATTATAAAGAGGGGGGGGAGGAGGTGTTTTGAAGTTGGGTAAAATAACAGGTTTGTCTTAAATAACATGGAAAATTTACCCTTTTTCTGGTTTAATAAAATGAACATTTTTAGTGAAATCAAGGGCGATTTTTAATATACCTATACCTTAACAACATACATACATACTATACCGTACAGTACAGAAGATGTGTGTGGACGTCGACATTTTCATCATATTATGTATGGTTATTGTAGAAAGTAAGCTTTGTAACCTTTGTCACATAAAAAGCATTGTGCTTTTGATCTCATTATTTTGAAAATGTTGTTACAGGACATTATTCTTTGTACGTGTTTATTATTTTGATTCTACAAAAGGTAAAAAGTTCTCTATATCCTCTATATATAGTACCTGTATGACGGTATAGTACCTGTATGACCATATATAACTGGTACATATATACGTAGCAAGATTATACCTATTAATTGTATAAAATGGGTTACTATAGGCTTTGATATGCCTCTGAACTTTGGTATAGTTAAGAAAATGTACCTACCTGATGTACAATTCTTATAAGTAATTTGCTGTTGTTAATTAAACAAAATTTTCCAAATGAAAAGTTACCTAATCCAGCAGATCTATTATTTTATTTTTTTGTTTTTTTTTTTTTTTTGACCCACAAGAGTTAAATAACCAATTCTATTCTATTGATTTAATTAGCAACACGGATAAATTGTAATTGGTATAGGTAAGATTACGAATAACAAATAACATTCAGAATGTCTTGAGTGATATACCTTTAAATGGTTCATCGAGCCAATTATTGTACTCAGCTCACATCCATATAGCATACGTTCCCCGAAATCCTTTGTCGTCGTAAGTAGTCAGGGTATTCAAGGCACGTACACAACAAGTGAACAACTCATTAAATTCTGATTTTGCGGACTTAAATTACCTATGTGTAGGCACTTGTGATTTGTATCGATGGCAAAAAAACATTAATTACAAGGTCACCATAACCTTGGGCTTTAGTGATTTCTACTCTGTACGCAAATTTTGGTCGCATAGTGAGAGATAATGACAGCTCAAACCGTAACGGATTGGCGTATTTACACGCAGAAGTTATAAATGTATTTATTTTTCTCTTTCAATGTGTTAGTGCGGGTGTTTTTAAACGGTTCTAATCGGTAATATTGTTTGCTATGCGACCAGAATTTGGGTGCTCTTCTGTTAGGTTCTGTTCTCGACGCTAGTCATCATCAGTGGCACCACAGCCCCGGGCGAACCTGAGGCTCCTCTAACAGGCGGCTCCATGCTTGGCAGTCACGTGCCTCTTCGGTCCAGTTACGTATGTCGCCTTCTCTTGCATATCCTGTGACGCAGTCTGTCCATCGTAATTTTGGTCTCACTTGTCTTCGTACGCCACCTGGGTTTGCTCTCAAACATCTCTCGACTATGTTTTTTTCATCCATCCGTGTTATGTGGCCTGCCCACCGCATGTACACTGGGTTAATGGATTCCCTGATCGCTCCGAAGATTTTCCTAAGAATTTTTCTCTCAAAAACGTTTTTTCGTTAACTTCCACGTCTCGGATCCGTATGTGATCACTTGCTTTAGCTAGCATTATTCTTCGTTTCGCTTCACTATTTAGCTCATTCTCGGAGTTTATTTCACTTCCTATGTATGTGAATTTATTTACTATTTCGAAGTTGTTGTCGCCAATAGTGATGTTTTGTTCTATATGGCGTCTTGAGCTTGTCGACGAAGCGTGTACGCACATTACTTTTGTTTTTGGCTCATTGATGTGTAATCCAATGTTTTGCGATGCTGCTGTTTGTGGGCAAATATGATGGAGTCTGGAGACTGTTTTTGCCTAATTAACTAAGGACAAATTGCTGGATTTTACTTACAACTTTGTGGAGACTTAAAAAATCTGTCCCTTCTGACAGACACATAGAAGCAGATCCAAAGCAAGAGAGAGGGTTAAAAAAGGATCTCTAAATAGTAGTAGTACTTTGGGAGAATCACAAAGCCGGTTCTCTGAATCTCTCGACGATTTTGAATATAAAAAGCTGTTGACTTCGAATTGTTTTTCTTTGAATCGAACGAAATATTGAAATTCCTACAATTCGTTTAATCTTAAATTTCGTCTTTATATTTGAAAAATTTTTTCTCAAAAATGTGATATCACAAAAGGAGCTTCCGCGCTAAATGAAAAGTCCAAATTTTACAGCTATTAAAAGATGTGAACAAACAACATAAAATGATTTTTTTATTTTATATTTTTATCATTCAAAATCGCAGAAATTAAGAAATACGCTCGAGTGACTTTATCCGGATTCTGTGTGTAATATGAAATAGGATATTAAATATAAAATATGTAACTCCAGTAAGATATGTGGAGAATGTTAACAGTCGTTCCATACAACATATTAATTCTAAATGTCAGATACACGTTCATCGTCTTAAAAGTATCTTCCTTGAAAACAAAATTTATAACCGAACATTAATATTAATTACTGCTTCTTTCGGAAATAAGTGGATATATATACGTAAAGTAAAGAGTCTTATTTAAATCTCGGTTATTATTCATATTCCGCACTCCCACATGCCATGTGAACACAAAATGAAATATGCCTAGTGTAGCATGATATATATTAAGCCAAACAAATTAGGCTCCCTTTTGGGCAAAAGCTTTAAACTAATCGAATATTCCAAATATAATTTCAGAAAATTGTCATGGTTTTCTCGGTTCATTTGAATTTTTTACATTACATTTTTAATAATTTATAAATTATTGTGTACATACGGTATTAAATAACACACAACAATACATTGGATGAAATACTGCTTGGTGTCTGATGTTGTAGATAAAGGTGCTCCACATTTCTAAATCATACGAGATAATTGATCGGCTTCACTTCATTTGATATGTTCCTATATATTTTTTTCAATCAATTTAATTTTTAGTTTAGTTTTTATACCGACATTTATTAGGTTTTTATACAAAAAAAAACATGTGTCTGAGCCTGAGGATTGAGGAAATAGACAAGTAATTTTTTTTTGTACCTTTTGTGTTGTAAAATTAAAAAAAAATGTCAAAAATACCAAATGTTTTTCCAATTATGACTAGCGGGTCGAAATCGATCTACCCTAATACATAGAATAAATGAATTGAATTTTTATTTGTATTTTTGATTTTCAATTTGGATTTAATTGAATGTAATTTCAGTGGAAATTGGTCGATAATTCTATGTCACATTATTCATAAACAGAGTCGAAAACGCCGTGACACATACGGCTTGGCCATAAATGCACAAATGAAGGCAATTAATCCACTGGATTGTGCCCATTGGACATTTTAAAGACTGTTTTTACCTTCTTTGTGAAAAACGTTAATGAAAGTGTGAAAAATTAAACTGAAAGTCTGTGATTTTGAAAAACTTTTACCTTGTTTTGTCAGAGCATTTGGAACTTAATGAAACTTAAATTGGACATTTTGGAAAATGGAGGTATTTAACTTTTTTTTTGGAATATTTTTTGTACTTTTAAATAGTCTCATTAATTTTAAGTTATTTTAACTTTAATTTCGTTCAAATTGTCAGCACGTGACATTGCTGGAAAAATAGAGTTTAGCCAGCTATAGTAAAAATTTTACCAAATTGTCTGGGACTGTTTTTCTTTTTACGGTATTGGAAAATTAACATTTGTCAAAGGATAGGTAAATGCACGGCACCTATATAGACATATTTTGGAAGAGAGTTTGTTACTATTGATAGAAATGCATTATTCCTATTCTTCAACGTGTATATTCCAGGATAATGTGGTTCCATGTCAGAGTTAAAACTTTAACTATTATTTTTTTTAAACTATCATTTTAATAAAAGAAAAACATTAAATTGAATTTTTTTCGAAATTCACCTTTTTTCATGACTAAACATTTATTCAAAAAAAATGATCTGGAAATAATCCGGATTTAAAGCCAATAGATAATTTATGGAACACCATGAAACGAAAAATATATGTGATAGGAAACTTACCTCGACACAACTTAAAAATTATTTAGAAAAAGTGTTGAACTACGACATTTTTTTTGGAATTATTACAAAACTTAGTAAATTCTATGCCCTTAATCCTGGTGTGATGTTATTAAAAATAGAGGTGGCTTAACAAAATAATTTTTTAAAAATACTTAATATAATGAAGGTTATTTTCTACCAACATTAATATATCCATAGAGATATCTCTTCTATTTACGAAAATAAATATACTGAAAATACTTTATTTGGAACATTTTCGAAATTTTCGAATTGAATTATAATCATGAACTTTTGGACTAACTGAAATGATAAACAAAATTTGACTAAAACAGTTCCATCTCTTCAAATAAAATTTATAAAAAAAAAACAAAAAAAATTAAATTAATTTTAACTAAAACACGATGAATCAAAATTAATTATTTAATTGAATTTATATCGCAACTAGCCAAAGTACAAAGTTAAAAACAATCCATATAAAACCATGCCAACGTTAAATACACATGACAACAAAGCGAACAAACATTTCAATGAACGTTATACACATAATTTAATCGCCAATACTAAATTCCTCAATTTTGCAAATTAATAGTCCTTTATAATTACAGGGGCTATATGTACATGAATGTACCCGGTATGTATGTATGTAGTTTGATATATATATATATATATATCTACTATATGTATGTATGTATGTATGTATGTAGGTACCGCTGTGGATAGATGGTGTTGTACAGTCATTGGACTCATTGGAGTAAAGTAGAAAAGCCTAGGCATTTGAGTACGCCATAAATTAACTCATCTATATTTTGCCTGCATGTTTAGTAATGTTTTCAATTTCAGCATGAAGGAATTCAAATTTCATAATGATTTAATTTGATAAATGGTATTTTACATATTCATCTCTCTCTCTCTCTCTCTCTCACACACACACTCTTTATCTATTTATCTATATACATATGTATATATATATAGTCATTATAAGCATGTACCATGTACATAACAAACTACGCTATGCGTATGTAGATTTGTATTTCATTATATTCCTGTTAGTTACAAGTACAATGTACAAAAACTAACTATACCCTATATTTAAGATACCTATGTAGATTGTATGTTCTGTACATATATACATAATAATTACATATGTACATATATATGTTGCATTGCCAGGATAACAACAGCGGTATTTTCAAATATACGTATCTTGAGGTATATTAAATGTATATTTGTTTGTCAAACTAAAACCAATGTACCTCTACATACCATTGGCGTGCAAAAACAACGTTCTAGTCGATCATAGAATACTTCTGAAAAATACAAGTTTCGATAGGTTCCTACATAAAAACAAGAATCTGTATCGGTATCGGTATTGGTATAGTTAAACAACTGTAAGTAGAACTTTCATCTCATACAAAATATGTAATATTTTCCTTTCGGTTCACTGTTCTTGTTCTCCTTTGTAATAGAACTACATTATAAATAGAAATATTAGCAATATGGCGAAAATTGTGTTCAGAAATATTACGCATGGTGCATGCAAATAATGTTATAGTTTTACCGACCAAATGGCTCAGTACATTGAGTGGTTGCCTTTGGAGCGGGACGCATCGGGTTCAAGACCGACTGGGGATGAAGTATAGTGTTTTTCTCTGGTATGTTGTTTTGAATCTGAAGCCAGGTAGTTGGATTCCACTTAAAAACAGTCTAAATATCTCTTAAATTACAATACTTAAAAAAAGCGTTAAAATTTCCGAGCATTTGTAAGGTTTCTGTAAAAAGAAAACCTCAAGTGCTCCTTTATTCCACAAAAAAGAGCTTGTGATGTCAATTGAGATAAATGTATCAAGAGGGATGTCTAATTGGGCCCACCTGTAGAGGCCTAAACTAAACTAAACGTTATGGTTCTGTTTTAAAGTAGACCACTTTGGAACCAAACGTTCTGCTTTGATGTCCGATGACTTTTGTGTGCTTTAAAATTAACGCTGAATAGAGCAACTACTTATGAAAAATTGTGAGCATCAAGTAATAGTTTTTCTCAAGAAAAGAAAATAACATTTTAGTATTTGAGTAGGAGAAAATAGTAATTTTATACCATTTTTGAACGGAAGTTGGAAGAATCTATACAAATTAATTGCCAGTACACTGTACGAGAAGAAACAACTTAGCCAAACATTTACATATATACTTATGTATTATAAATTTCCAGTCTCTCGTACAACGCATTCTTAAATTATATTCGCTTACAAGTGTTACAAGTCAGCCAGCGAACAACTTTTGCTCAATCAAATATTATAAACTTGATTTAAGTTTGACAATAATTTTACTATGTATTTTTACTATGTATAGAGATGTGGATATAACTTTTACCAAAACATTTTTTTATTTTTATAATTAAAAACTGCATTGGTAAATATTTGCATGGCTATTCAATTCCATTTTTCTGTATATGTATGGATGACATTGGTTTTGTATCAAAAAATATTCAAATCTTAGTCACATACTATTTTTAATTTTGAATTGTTCTATGATGCTAGTAAAATGATTTGACCACAATAGAAATTTAGCTAATAAAACCGGTGCCTGATGCGCCACTCAAATTTCAGAACATTGACAAAACCTGGTAGACGATGGCCTCCAAACATCTAAACTACACACAGCTACGAAATAAATTTGTTTTTATAATTCTGGACTCAGATGTTATGCAAATTGCCAAACATAAGCTTGTAAACAAAATTTGAAGAGAAATCTATGTATATGTAGCTAGGTATTTTTCATGGCCTTTTATATTATTAAGTGTCTCGTAATATGTAGATATAGATGTAGAAATATTACCATTATTATGTTTGTCGTGAAGTTTTAAGTTGGCTGTCCAGTCCAGTCCAGCTGTTTGTGATTACGTTTTCTTGCCACAGCCAACAACCAAACAAAACTAAAGTTTCACAGTTGCTTGGTTCATTTCAAGTACTTATGAGTAAAGTTTCTTATTGGTTTTTTGGGCATTTTGGGCATTCGGACCATTGTTATATATTCAGAAAATGTGTCCATGTAGGTAAATAGGATTATTTTGTTAATTTACTCAAAATTTATTCGAAATAGCTAACAAAAATTAATGACAATAAAAAGAAAACAAATTTCTGCAATAAACAGTGGCGAAACGTTACACATTTAAATAGTATTCAACATTTAACATTTTTGTTGATGTAATACTACAGCTACTAACTGCTGTCTCATGCATAAATCCATAAAGATATTTAACTCACAACACGGAAACGAACCAAAAGGATAAACTAATTTTGTTCCTGGATATGTTTGGTATGTTGTGATGTTACAAAAAAAAATTCTTTTCAAATTTCCACCTTATTGAACCATTAGCTCAATTTATCTGGATTTTTGAAATATTAGTATTGGGTATATAAATAAGTTTTGAGGGATTTCGATTAGATGTTTCAATTAGCCGCTCCCATTTATTTTAATTACGCAACACTGCAACACGCAACATATTCAGTAATGAAGTTTGATTAAAATGTAAAGAAGTATTTTGGAAACTTTTTTACCAACATCTGCGCATTTGGTATAGGATCAGAAAGGTGTGATTTACTATGAACTGCTGCAACATTTAGAAACTATTATTGAGTTGCTCTTTATCGAACACAATTAATACGGTTTAAAAGAGCTGTTACGCAAATACGGCCAGAATGGGCAAATAGACACAACAAAGTAATCTTTCAATATGACAACGCAAGACCACATGTTGCCCGACCTGTGAAAAATTACTTAGAACGATCAAACTGGGAAGTTCTACGCCATCCGTTATATTTGCCGGATATTGCTCCATTAGATTACCATTAGTTTCGCTCGATGTAGTCAGCACTTACTGCAGAACAGTTTACTTCTTATGGAGACATCCAAAATTGGCTGGATAACTGGATCGCTTCAAAAGAAACCAGACTTCTTTCTTCTGTGAATCTGATTACTGTCAGAAAAATGGGGGAAGGTTGTAGATTCAGATGGACCATACTTTGAATAAAATAAGAATATTTTTTATGTTCTTAATCAACATGTTTTTTTTTAAACAAAAATCCCTCAAAATTTATTTATTTACCCAATAAATAGGTCAATTTAGATAATTATTACATGCACTTATGTAAGTACGGGCAACATCCGCTTAACGCTTTTTCGTTTAGCGCTAATTCGATTTTACACTCTCCCAGATTTTTTTTCCTTTACGTACTATTTCGCTAGATAGAGATCAGCTGGAAGGACAGAAACTAGACACACAAAAATGAACAGCTTCTTTAAGGCTATCCCAAAGCCGGATTCTATAGCAGTGGACATAGAAGCACCTTCGACATCAGGTTTAAGACGAAGCCCTATGATGGGATCAGATTTTTCGTCTGAGGAGAGCGACAGTGATTTAGAATTAAATGTAATGTCTACAGTTTTTTAAAAATTTTTTTTTTTATTATGCAAATTTAGTTATTTTTTGGTTTTTATTTAAATATGAATTATTTTCGGTCATTTTCTTTGTTTATGTTTTGTTGAATGAATTTTGTTACTAATTTATTCAATAATTGAATGATTTTTGTACCATGAGTACGCACGCATTATTTGGTTTTTCATACATTTTGTTCTAAAATTGAATTTCGTTCAGTGCTATTTCACTTAGCGCTCTATTTTCCAGAAACGAATTAACAGCGCTAAGCGGATGTTGCCTGGTATATATAAAAAATTACCACTTTTACTAAAAAGAATTTTTTCAAAATAATCCGTCCAATTTTTGTATTAGAATTCGTTTAAAAAATGAATCATCCAAATATTACATTATTACATATATTTATATTTATTTCATCTCTTTATTGCAAATTATTACTCCTTCGGTTAAAATATATATTTACTACACCTCTAGTTATATATACTAAGTAAAATGAATGAAGCCCTGCAAAAACCAAAATATTAGAATCATGGGAAAAGAATGTTAAAGGGAATTTGTTTGTGTTTTTTTATATTTCACATAATAAAAACTAAGCCTTATTTACTAACTAATGCGTCATCTAGTAAAGACATATGTATCTACTTATTTAGTAATATATATGTAGGTATGTATATAGACATTGTGTAAGTATACAAAATGGAACAAAATAAATGTTTAGAATTGATTCAAAAAAATATTTCTGTATGTATGTGTCATGTTAAAAAAAAAATATAATAATAACACCTCTATATAATAATAATAATAATAATAATAATAATAACACATTTTAATAGAATACTTTCGAATGTTTAATTAAATGACCACTTTGCAATTTAATTCATAGAAACGGCCATTTTCAGCCTTCATAAAAATCCAAATCCCAAAGCTATTTAATCTACGTGTGGGTTGATCGAATAAATAAAATTTAAATTCCTAAATAAACAACCAAACTACCAAACATACCCAATACACGCTCATATCCAAACCAAAAAAAAAAAAATTTGGATTTTTTTTTTTTTTTTTTGAATCAACTTAAGGTAAGCTGAAATTCATGCATTTTAAATACCAATAGAATTATAGCGACGCAATGTCTGGCTGGGCTTAAGTTGCTTTGCTGGCGACATGATGTCTACCTCGGTCAGAGCAACGTAGCCAAATTTTCGACATTTCTATATATAAATATGATCTAGTCGTTCATTTTCCAGCTCGTTATCAGAATGTAAACTTTGGCCGTTTAATAGATTAATAAATGGATTTATTAATAAACCTTTTTAATTGCTTATCAATTTTTGATTAGTTTGGAAAAAAATGCGTTTTAATCGTCTGGCAACATAGCAAATAAACTTGTTTTTGTAAACGGATATAATATCCATGGCGTTTATATGTAGAGCGATATGCAATTGCGCATATGCATTCTTGGCAACTGTATACATATTTATTTGTATGACTTATGAGCAGTCAGGTGATGTTGGTGTTGTGTAGAGGTATTTGAGGTGAACAATTAAAAATAAAAATATTTTTTAAATGATTTGTAAAATATTATTTTTATCAATGCATCATTTTCATTAAAGTTATAGCTGGATTGAAAAATCGTGTTGCTTTCGTTTAATTAGTTGATTTAAAAAAAAATCAAATTTTATAGTTTTTTGTTATATAAAATCATCGATAAGATATTACGAACTACTACAGTACCGAGTAAATGAGTTTGTAAAAACAATTAAAATAAATTCGACTAATAATATGGCGCCCGTGTGAAACGTTTCATTGGTGCCATTATAGAACCACCTCTGACATGACAACTGTTGCCGCTCTATCTTAAAAAAGATGTAACTAACAATTTCAAATGTATTCATACTTTTTTCTTCATTTTATTGAACTTATAATATTTGATGGTTCACACAGTTCCAGACTATTAATTTGAAAGTTTATTTAGAGAGACATTCTTCCACTTCACTCCATCTTATGTTTAAGCGTTCGATGAAATTTTTAAGAATTTAGTTATTTCATTAATTTTCTTCTTTTATTTTTTTTTTATATCCAAATCGATCTGTTCTTGATGACTGACTTCAAATGAATGAATTTTCATTTAATTAATATTTTAATTTTCTTGTTGCTAAGCACCAATTTATATACACAATGCATTGACTTTTATGATTATGACAAGAGCTCTATTCTGACGCCTAATAAGAAATTGAGAACCGAATTTATCATCAGTGATTTAAATTTGTAAAAGAAAATTTTCTTTATTGTATAGTCAATTTCTCTTTTTAAAGATGATTTAAAAGCTCTAAATAACTTTTTCTGTAATTTTATTTTTTTGGCAATTAGTACTTTGCTTTAAAATAGAAAAAAAGGATGACCTCCGTTTACCGTTCAACAAAAAAAAAAAAAAAACTATTTTTATAAATTATTTTCGACAATGATTCACGTCATTTGCTGAAAAGAAATACTTAAATCAACATTTAAAATATACCAAAAATAAAAATGTTTATTTCATCCATAAATCTCGGCAACAAATAATATTCTGAAGATAGTGTGTGTACAAAAAAAAAACTGATATATCCATACCTTGTCATTATAGTACCATGAGACTTTGTGGCTGGTGTGAACAACAAACAGACATATTAAAAAACCGCGACGATACCAGCCAATGCAACACATAATAGAACTTGAGTCAATACAGCTATCTTCGATAAGTTCGGAAAATATTCATTCTATACACTCCCCACTTAGTATTTTATATAATTGGCTTGATGACTTAAATGAAATACATAACACAAGCAAAGAAAAGATTACAGGCGTTTAGTCATAACTCAGAATGAGGTCTTTTACCGAGCACTTGTACAACGTCGTTTTATAATTTGTTGTAATATTTTATTAAAATTATTATCTATTTTCGCTGTCGATTAGTTTTGATTAATATTTCTGTTCATTGTCTTAAGTGTTATCGAAGTGAATAGCCATTTATTATAGTTGTGATATATAGAGATATATATACATATATATATATATATATATATATATTCGTGGTGTTGTGTACAATGGCCCACGGTATCAATTCGTTTATAAAGCGAGACATTGAAAGCGACCAAAAGTCTATGGTCGATCAACAACAGACAACTGGTGTAAAAATGGGATCGCGACGTATATTTACGCCACAATTTAAAATTCAAGTACTGGATTCCTATAGGAATGATGACGATTGCAAGGGAAATCAACGAGCAACAGCCCGAAAATACGGCATACATCGACGTCAAATACAAAAATGGCTACAGTGTGAAACCAATTTACGATCATCTATTGTGAATAATTATACAAATACCAATAAAACAAGTTTAAGCAGCGAACGTGATGTGATAAATGTTAAATCGAATGGCAATAGAAATGTACATTTAACTCAGCAACACACAAATACAGACGCAAATGTACTGTCCTTGGACATCAGCAGACACAGCGTCGCTTTGAACGACACCAGCAACAAGTACAAAACTAGCTATCCCGTTCTATCGCATGCATGCCACTATGCACCTGTTTCCTTTGTTCATATACTGCCGTCAACAGGTCTACCTTGTTCACCCATTTTTTCCGCATCAACTCAGCAATATAAATCGCATGATTCTTCATTCAACAATGAGCAGTACTATGAAAGTTCAACCGATAATATTGAATATGAAACCGATTCGTATTATTCCAATTTTTCACCTGCACTAGCAACGCCAATTGATTTGTCAGTAAATAATCGCAATAGAGATGAGGAAAATCTGGATTTATCATCTCCGTGTCCATGCATTTGGCAAAATAAATCCGAAGCTGGAACAAATTTCATTGAACTATCGAATGCCAGCAATAAAGCATGGGATTTAAGTTGCCGAAAAAGATCCTACGATGAGAACAATACGACGGAAAATTATTCAACAACAGCAACACCGCCAAAAGTTGTTAAACTATTTAAGCCATATCTACTATCGAATGACGATGATGAACAAACAGTAAATCAACCAAAAATTAAACACGAAGATCCAATAATATGGAGCAGCTACTCGGCAAATTGTTCGCCATGCTATGATGACTACAACAACAATAATAATAATCATTCAATTGTTTATGATGCATATACAAATTCAAAATATCCTGGAGCAGTGCCATACGAACAATACAATTACTACAACAATAATAATTCACCAGTTTCTGGATATGATAGTGCATCGTCCACATACAGTTCAAGCAGTGACTGCGGTGAACTAAGGGCTAGATATTCAATAGACTTCAAAATTGAGCCATTCGAAAATCATGGTCACTACTATGGGATATCATGTGGTGGAAGTTAAGAATTCTTAAAAAAAAACCCATATAAGATTTAATAATCATCATTTCAATAGTTTTTAATGAAACTCAAATGTATCCCAGTGCGTAGCTGCTTGTAAATTTTCAGACTATTTTATTTTTTTTTTGTATTGTATTGCCACTGGAAGACTGATTTTTATATTTTAATTAATTAATTAACAGCTGGGCTGACTCTCTCTCTCTATATTTCATTCATAAATGTATAGATAATCAAATTTTAAAAGAACCGCACCTAACAAATTCATATCTCTAACAAAATCCATTAAGTTGTGGCGTTCAAAAGGATCGCCTCTAACTCTAACACTAAAAAACAAACAACTATATGGGCACATTATAATTATGTGATGCTGTGAAAGTATTTCTAAAACTAATGTGAGCGGCTCATTGCTTAAAAAACAGGGATTTAGATAAATTGGCAGTTAAAACTTATTGCACACAGTTATAATCAAGGAATTTCCAAGAAGTATCGCTATCGCTACGGTGGTACAACATTTTTCATATTTTCAATTTCAAATAGATTATAACAAAAAAAAAACGAAACAAATGTAAATACCTCTTCTTCCACCTTATTTGTTGAAATTGAGTCTGTTTTTATTAGTCTAATATGTGAACTCAAAACAATTGAGTAAAGAATTTAAAATCAATATTGATGTTTATCTATCTAACTCGTTGCCAAAACCTAAATTGTAAATATTGTTATATAATAAAGAAAATCAGTGCCTTAAATATATTACTTATATATGAAAAATACAACCATTTTTTTTGTTTATTTACATATTTATTTACTAACCGGGTATATATAACACAATATCGAAATAATTCAACTCTATTATATTTATGAGTAACAATAATAATAAGTTTGGTAAGTACCTACAATCCTACATACTTTCAGGCTGTGTTTTGTTATCAATATTCTACTGCGTACTATTTCAACAATTCCATAGTCCACTTCAGATAATAAATTAATTTTGTTTTAGATTTACCGCAAAATACCGACTCATATTCCTTTTGATCCGCATTCTTGCTGTTATTAATCAATGATAAGAAGAGGTCTACTTGAGATCGATAAATATATCGATGATTATTTGAGAAAACGTCCTAATACTCATTTTGCAAAAAAGAAGTTAGTCAGTGTGAGAGAGGGTGAGCATCTTAAAGTGCCTGAAATTTCTGGGACCTCTATAGATTTACATTTATCTCAATTGACATGACGAGCTCTTTTTTGTGCAACAAAGCAGCACTTGAGGTGTTTTTTTTAATGGAAACCTTACAAATACTCGCAATTTCAACTCTATTTTTAAGCATTGCCATTTTTAGAGATGATGTCATTTATTTAGACTGTTTTTAACTGCAATTCAACCAACTGGCTTCAGAATCAAATAAACATTTCAGAACACATGTTTTATTTCCAGTCGTTCTTGAACGCGGAACCTCCCGCTCCAAAGACAAACACTCATTGCTCTGAGCCATTTGGTCGGTTTCAGGAAAGAAAAAAAAATCTATAAATATTTTTACACAGCATTTCAACGAAGAGAACGTTTAAAAAACGGGCAAAAAACCATACTTTTTCGTGAATTTTAATAAAATTGTATTGCCAGATAGTGTAAAATATCCCAAATTACCAGATTTCATAAAAAAAACCATTTTTGAAAAAATTTATATTAGGGCCTTTTGACAACTAACCATCGATATGTACATTCAAAAACATTACATTAGTTAAAAATTTTATTAAAAATCAGTGTATTGGACTTAGATTGGATTAGTTTCGAGATGCAAATTAAAGCTGAGGAATCGGTACGAATCCAACGATTTATGGATAATGGAATTAGAGAAGAAAAAAGAAATTCTGTTCAGATTTCCTCCCACATATCTTAGAATTTCAATAAAAATTCATATCTCCAGTACTACGAAATCATTGTCCAAGAAACTTTTTTCTTTCAAGTATGTATTTCAAAAATCTACCAGATAAAAAATATTTGGCCGTCCATCCATGAAAATGGATAAGATATTTCCATAGAAAATAAATTCAAAAACCTAATAATTAGTAAAAGATTTGTTAAAAATCCGAGGATTGGAGTTTAGACTTGAAACTCCCGCAAATTAATGCTGAGACTTGTACGAATCTAACGACGTATTATTTTGAATTTTAGAAATTTCGTTTTTTTTTATGCCGTTTTCAGGCATTCCTTAGTAAAATGTGTGGAAATACATATGGAAAATTCTATACGGGCAAAAAACCATACTTTTTCGTGAATTTTAATAAAATTGTATTGCCAGATAGTGTAAAATATCCCAAATTACC
>JANSTT010016620.1:0-20830 GCA_026745375.1 Platyura marginata | reverse complement strand
ATAATGGAGACTAATTGTATTTATTATTATATACATACATACATATATATATATATAATATATGTATGTTTATGTAGTAGGTACCTCTAATAAATAATTTAAGTAAATAAATAAAAAACACAAGACAAGCAAAGCAATTAATTATATGTAAATAGTTAGAACATTATTTAGTTATTAAGCTACAATATTAAACTTCTATAATTAATTTATGTGGGTTAAAGAAAGCTAAGCAATTATTTTTTGACTTTAATTGATATTCATGCATTTTAATCTGAAGTATTACTGTTTAATAAATAGATGTACATAGTTAGTTAGTTAATTTTTAACGTTTTTTTTTTAAGTTAATACCTAGTTCATCCAGTTCGAACTTTCCTGCAACATATTTTTTGATAGTAATATACAGAGTACTATGGTATGATAGTATACTGGAGGGTTTCAAAATATCAACTGTGTAGGAAATAGTTTTTTTTTGCAAGATGATTAGTACCCATTTGAACTACTCTGTATTTTAAAATAAAATTTAGTATAACTTTTAAGTCAGATAAATTACCTATCCAACATGGGATATATTAATTCCCATTCCCACAGTTATACTTTGCGACCAAAAAAAACCGCTCCCTTTAATTTAGTGGAATTTTAAATGTGATAATTTTGACCACAAAATTGACTATATTCATAGTCATAGTCCTTGGTAAAATGAATTTTGTTTGGTTTTTTTATACAAATCGATCATCACCGCTAAATGCCTACCACCCTATATGTGCTATTAAAGATTTTGGCCGATATTTTGTGCGGCGGAAATTTTGAATTGACCCATGCAATAACCTGCTTCTGTGGATTTGGGAAAAAAAATATTTTGTTGAAATCGATTGTTTTATATCATTTTTTAATATAAATTTAGTGAAAACAGCGATCAACTAACCAGTGGCCTATGTTCTTGAAAGAGATGGTCCCTAGTTAGATACCCCATCCCATGAAAAAAATCAAAAAAACATTCATATTTTTCTAAAGAACGTATATTATTTGGAGTAAACTTTAAACCCCACACCGCTAACCACCCAAAAAAAAAACCTCAATAATAAATGAAAATATTTTAAGATTACGAAAATTGATTTTTTTCACATACATTATGTCAGAAATAGAAACAACACCATTTTCTCATGTCATAAATAAGTACATTTATTGACTTTATTATTAAAAACAAATGAAAATTGTTAAAAATCTAAAAATTCATTTTCTTTAAAATTCAATCCATTAAGGATAGATCAGGACCGCAAAGCATTTATTTCCAAAATTTGAGTCATTAGAAATAAAAACATTTGATAGGTTTTTTTGAATCGTAGAATTTGGATTATCAAAACTGTGGTATTGATTTTTCATCAATTTCCGAAGGTAATTTTCGTAGACAAAATATGGCCAACTTAATTAGGAAAATTCAATTCAGGCCAATTTTCATAAAATCTGTGTTCAATTTATATGATTTGAGAATATTTTTAATTAGGAAATTAAATTTAATTTACAATACGTCGTTAACAGTTTTCTTCTGAGTTTTCAAATAAAATCAAATTGCTCAGCTTTACTTAACAACAATAAAAAATAACAAAAAAAAACGAAAAAACAGTAAAGGAACCAACTTTAACCGTCTATATTCATTATATATTTGAATGTCGACAAAAGTTGTTAAACAATACAATACAAAATAAAAAAAAAAAAGAAAAAAAATATCATAAATATAAATTATATATATATAAAAAAAATGTATATATTTATATATATAGATATATATAGCATCCACAGACCTGGCCTTTATGGAAACAACTTTTCCACCAACAGGCATATTTTCCTTGACATAAATGGGCCCATAAACATTATGATCCCAAACTGGTGGGTTATTTGCTCTATCGACAACATCAATTTGTACTTCAACAGTACGTGATAGGGGTGGATATCCTTTATCCTGGGCCATTGCCTCTAATTTGTATGTTTCGCGCTATTGTTGCACAGGTTGATTATTTGGCACAGTGGTGGTGTAGATTAGGTATGTAGAGTTTTATATTTTGGAAAAAAAAACAAAAAGCAAATCCAAATGCATCAGTCAGCAATTTAATTTTTTTTTTTTTTTTAAGTAATTTTGAAAGTTTTTTTTTTTTTTTAAAAAGAAAATTTTTCTTTGTCGCACTACACACACATAAATATAGGCATACAAAAACAAAACAAAAAATATGCAAAAATAATTGTTAGTTTTATAGAAAAAAATTAGTTTTTTTGTTAATTTTTTTTTTTTTTTTGGTCGATGTGCACAAAACTACTGCAAGTATAATTATAAATTTATTTGTAGCATAACCTAGCGGGGTCTGGTAGTTTTCCTTTTTTTCAAGATTTTACTTTTTGACGATTTTGCGATCCTATTTAACTATTATATTATACAAGTAGCTATAATTTATTGATATATGTATATAAATGTTGAAGTATATATAAAACGTTTAAAACTATTCTAGCATAATTATAAAAATTAGCTCCTCCTTCCAATTATATATATCAAAATCATTGCTAATGGTTTATCTCTGAATGTTTGTGTAGAATGATTTGTCGTAGAAATGGGAACAATAAATACTTACCCAGTTTATCATTTTTCTGCATTCAAAACGATATATGTTTTTTTGTTGCTCCAGAAAAAAAGAAAAAAAAGGTAAACAAATATTTCAAAAATCTTGTACCTAATGGATACAAAAACCATAAATTATGAATCCTTTTCTT
Organism: Platyura marginata; assembly: GCA_026745375.1. Classification (NCBI taxonomy): domain Eukaryota; kingdom Metazoa; phylum Arthropoda; class Insecta; order Diptera; family Keroplatidae; genus Platyura; species Platyura marginata. Next base: position 18,073 of record JANSTT010016620.1, on the reverse strand, counting down.
TATCTACAATCCGTTATGATAGATTTTACGTGTAACCCACCAATATGTAAAAAACAAAATCAATATTTTGACAGAATCTTTTTTTTTTCAATTTTTTTGGAACCTTTCAAGTATGTATTTGTATTGTAATAACATGGGTAGAATATAGAATATGTATAATGGGCAGACGATTAATAAATATAAGTTCCTCCCCAAATTGAAATTCCCATAAATAAGTAGGAATCCCACCATTATACGAAGGCAAATATTAATTTTTGTTTTTCTGAAACCGTTCCAACTCCTTCAAACTTTCGCCAAATAACAAAAAAATTCTTGTGGCAATTAAAAAAAAAAAAATCTCACCCGAAACTGATTAACAATTCCGTTGAGAACAAAGCAATAGACGACCGAACTTTTATTTGGTTTTAAACGCTTCAATTGGTTTTGCTATTAAGTTGGCTTTCAGTGTGTCTTTATGTTGGAAGTCTGATGGGAATCGATTTCAATATGGTCTTTGACTTATACAAAAATGTCATCATCATCTGATGGGAATCGATCTCAAAAGATCATAGACTTATATAGAAATGTCATCATGAACAAGATTTATAGCGAATTTGTCCGTCATTAAAGACTCAAAAGTATCAACATCGGCCAATGTTATGTAATGCCTCGTATAGACTGCATTGTTTATCGTTCGTTCATGGTAAATACGACATTTTTCTCTTTCTGTTCTTCAAAAATTTTGTTTTTTTTCACTTTTTTGGATAGTTATCGTAATTATCGTCAACATGCAGACAACAATGAGGAGAAATGGAATTGAGAAATCAAACCAAAAGTGCTGAATGACAGGGTGACCTCAGTAATTTTTTATAATATACAATAATTATATATGACAGCAGCCAGGTCAAAGCGTTTTTCCGCCCTGTGTTTAAAATTTGACATTTGTGTTTATTTGCTTTTCGCGATATATAATGTAAGGAATCTTCTACCATTCAATAAAAAAGAACAAAACCATTGAACTCTCATTAAATCATGGAGCATTGTTTCAGCATGGTATTGCGCGATGATTGAACGATGCAGTCTAGAAGAGGCATAACCCTCTGAGAAACTCTTCCCAAAAAAAAAATACTGAAAACGACAGGATCATTTATGGCGGTGTTTCCGATTTAAGTGAAAAAACGAATCGAAAGGAACCGAGGTTCTCAACAACTTTAAATGCCTCGACTGAAAAATCGATAGGAATAGTAGGCCTAAGACTATTTGTAAAATCTTTATATGGCCCAATCGATACAATAAAGATCTGTTTATTTATAGACCAGACATATGCTGAGTACTAAAAAAAATACAAAAAACTAATCCCAAATCGTAAAAACTAAATAGGGAGATATTCAAAAAGACTACCTATTATCCTATTATAATTTCGATATCATCTACCCACCCACCTATACCTAGTATTTTAATGTAGAGTATAAAACTAACACCCACAAAAATTACATTACAAAAAAAAGGACTGTCTCTTAATTAGCAGTCATTTTGGAATGCCTAAAATAATGTTTGTTAGTTTTTTTTTCGCTTACTACCGAATTATGAAAGAAAAACCCTCACAAAAAATATCTACATGAACGTGTAGCATAAAAAGGAAGAAAAGTTTTAAGAAAATATATTACATCATAATACAATAATAGCCAGAAATAAATATCTATCTGACGTGGGAAAAATTTAAAAAAAAAAAAAAAAAAAATCTGTAATAGAATTTGTGTTGAGTATTTTTTTTAGGGGACGAAAGTGATAAATATGCTGCCTTGAATTTTTTATTTCCTTCCTTGGGAAAAAAGCAAAAAGAAAAAAAAAAGGATTTCAATAATTTTATATTAGAATCAAGTGAACTGATTGTCAGGTAAAAAGTCCACGTTTTTAATTAATTTAATTTAAAAAGATGTTTGATGGAGAGGCACCGCACTGAATGTTTATAGACTTTAGAGGTGCTCCTATGAAAATAAGATTTTCTTAATTATTAGAAGAAACATTATTTTGTCTGTCTGTGTACGAAAAACATAATAATCTTATAGTCATTTTGATTGTTTTTTTTTCTGTAGGAGTTTCAAGACATCCCAGTAAGCATATCGATGGTTATTTGTGAAAAGGTCCAAACCGTCATTTTTCAAATTTTTTAGGAGAGACAAAAACTAAATATTTGTACACAGCTTCGAAGAGAACGTTTAAAAAGCAGGGAAAAACCATTATTTCTCGTGAAATTTAGTAAAATAATGTTGCCTGATAGTGTAAAATATCCCAAATTACCAGATTTTATAAAAAAAATCCATTTTTGAAAATATTTTAATGTTGGGTCCTTTTCTCAAATATTGGCTTCATTGAGGTAAAATTCTCTTCAAAATTAATTCCGAAACAAAAAATGGAACTGCTGTCCTACGTTGGACACCACGAGAAATTGATTCCATCACCATTCCTCATCACACCGTTCGAATAAAAAATGTACATCCGGACATTAAAAATTTGAGTTAAATTGTCCATTAGCCTTCCCCTTTTTTCGCTAAGCATTCACCATTTTTCATAATTTTGTAAACAGCATCTGCCTCTAACGGAGATATCAATAACATAATTCTTGTACCGAAATAATGGATCGAAAAATTCTTATGTCACAACAATTGAAATTGTCACTTTTTCATGAACTTCCATTGTGTTTAAGACTTACACGTTTACAGTATAAAATGAAATTTAAAGTCAATAACATCAACTTTAATAAAAAAATAAATAAATAAATAATCAACTGTTAAAACTGAGATGATGATGAGATGATGATGGTGATGATGATGAATGTATACATATTTAATTAAATGGTCAAATAATGTTTGAATTAATTAATTTCTTCCACAACCACCACCACCCAAATACAATAAAATTACGTTTCGAGTTGAACTAAAGTAAAGTTTACATAAAGCTTCGCTGATCGTTGAGGAAAATCCTAATGCCCTACCATAGAACGAACGTATAATTCATTGGGGGGAAAATGCCTGTTCAAAATTCATTTAACCTTTGTTAAAGTTTTTTTTTTCTCCCAACAATGCTGTGAAAAGCATTGAAAGAGTTATATACCGTTAGCATAACGCATAACATTATGAAGAAGTATAATAGGCCATAGGTAAATCTCATGAGAAAATTCTGAATAATAAGTTATACTTTGTTTTTTGAAACATTTCAAATTAATGATGACTGTTTGCCTGTTCATTATAAAAAATTAAGGTCATTTTCTGACCTGGTTAGGAGAAGAGATGAATTTAAAATAATTGTGGCACTTTTGTTTTTACTCATGCTTCAACATAATTCATTAAATTTATTACTTAATAAATGTTCATGAATCTTTTTGGACAGGAAACTTTTATTTGGGCGAGGATGTTTCTCTGAAACACGGTGAGTTAAATGTGTGCAGCATCCAGTGTAAAAGTTTGTTTTGTACCTCAAACAACCAGGGGCACAGGAAAACAAAATATACATTTTTTAATGCTGTCAAATTTGAATAACACGAGAATACACTTTTCAATTAACCTCTCAGTGCTTAGTCTTTTAGCCGCATAGAGAAAAATATCCCTTGAATTCAATTTTTTGTATTATTGGAGACAATTATTATGAAATACGAAAAGACTTTTCCAGCATTAACCAACACCGTTCCCATAATTGGTTTAATTGGTAAAAAAATCGCGGTAATAAAAAAATAGTTGAGTTTTTGTAGTTGGTGTGATGTTTGTCCCCCTCCCCCCTCTTCTATTATATAAAAAAAAACGAAATTTCGAAATTTTGGAAGAAAAAATGTAAAAACAGATATTTACAGAAAATGTATTATGAAAGGAGGTCGAAGGGATAGGGTGATTTTGTCCAAATCGTTAGCTCGGCACGTTCAAAATTTTACAATAAAATGCGATTTTTTTTCGATGAATCCGAGAGTTGCATTAAAATTAAAATTCTCAATTGGTTCGAATACGAACTTACATTTTGTCTCGTAAAGCATTTTTTAAAATAGATTAAGATTTAGATATAGCAATAAGTTTATGGACAAAGCTCAATGGTGAAGTTTTATAACACAATATTATTCTATGTTCGATAATATTTTACATTTGAAGGGTTTTGTCGAAAAATCTAATCACAACAAAGAGATAAAGCTTTTTTGGATAAATTTTAGTTGAATTTCCGCTATTTTTACACCATTAGCAATGATTTTGAATTTTATTCCAACTACATAATTTTTTTTTTCTTTTTTATACTTACTTTAAAATATGTAATTGAGTTAAAAACCATTTAAAAATATTGATGTTTCAAATATTGTATATAATAAATCAAAATCTGTTGTTATATTTAGTTTTTTTTTTGTTTGTTTTTTTTAAATTATACCAACCTTGCCTTTATTGATGTTACAACCGTACCAACAGTGACATTTTCTTTTATGTAAATGGGGCCATATACGCTTTTATCCCAGATCGGTGGTTTATTATTTCTGTCTACAACGTCTAATTCAACATCAACGTCCGCATAGGAAGGTGGTTCACCTTTATCAGAGGCACGAACCCTTAGACGATACCTATCTCGCTGCTCGACGATAGATGGCGGGTAGAAAAGAAAAAAAAAGCAACAAATAATATAAAAAAGTAGAAAATGTTATTTTCTGAAAAATATAAACAAAAATCAAATAACAAAAAAAAAAAAAGAAAAAAACAACAACAAAAAAATAACAAAAAATAGTAGATAACTGAAAAAAGTATAAATAATAATAATACATCAATGGTATTTCAGTAAAATGTTGGATGATGGAAAACTAAATAATAGTAACAAAATATATATATTTTTTTGGGGGGACTAAAATTCTTACTTGTAGGTATATTCATTTTCAACTAAATTAACTAAACCAAAAAATAAATTACTGGTTAAGTAGTAGGACTTTAATAAAGGATATTTTTGATATTAACAGAAAAATAAAATAAAAAATAATTAAAGGAAATTGTCTGTTAAATTACAAATTAATTATTTATAAATATTATTTAACATAAATATTATAAAATATATATGTATATGCATGTAATACATATTATTTAATTTACAGTAATGTTTACGAATGTCTTACCATATTATGTTAATCTAGAAATTGTAATTGATTTTATAAAAATTGAACCAATAAAATTATAATTTCAACTTTTCTGTCCAATTTAAAAAAAGAAAAAAACTAAAACGATAATATGTAAAAAGTGCATTTTATAATATTTTTGTGCAATATAATATTTATATGTTTTACATGCATATTAAATAATAATTTAAACTAAATACGAACTTAAAAATATAATGAAAATGTAAAAAAACTTAACCATGAAAAGCTTTTTTTTTTGTTTTTTGCTTAGCATAATTGTTGCATTTACATTGATTCTATGTACATATATGTATGTATAAACTAAGAATGGCAATGATTTTTATTAATAACTTACCACATTGTTGTATTCATCACAACAACAAAAATTAAAATAATTGTATTATTAAAAAAAAAAAAATGATTACAAAAATATCACAATTTGTATACAACAACTGTGTTGGTACTAATCCATAACTATAATATTTTAAAATATTAACTATGTCTCACTTGAAGTGAAATGCACTTCTATGACAATATAAATAACTAAGTATTTAACGTTCAGTGTTAAAAATATTGTTGAATATGTCTGTTAAAAAGCAGACATACACCTTCAAGTATTTTCTCATGCAGAACGGAAGCAAAAAATAAAAATTATGTTTAAATTTAATTTCACTTTAATCATTAACTATGATCAAAATAAATATTTTCCAAACAATAAAGCTTAACAGTTTACAGTTTTCAACAATTACATAATCGTTGATATGTATTTTGTTCATGAAGTCAGGTGCTCCTCTAGAAGTTTAGATTTAAGGTTAAAATTGATTTAATATTAATAACACAGACCAACATATGTATATCAAAAATGCAATTATAATAAATAAATAATATTTTAAGTATGTAGGTACTTACGTAGAGACTTAGACTCAACCATTATTTGAAAGTGTAAATTATTTATTTGAAATATTTACAAATACATTTTGTGTTGTATTAATTATTAATTGTTTTCCCTTCCTTCTTGCATTATGCAATAAACTGTACCTAAATATGATAATCAATTTTTTAAGTCTTCAATTAAAAAAGCTGGCAAGAAAACACAAACTTTTATCCAACAAAAATGTAATTTAAGTCAAGTAAAATTTTTATTTAATCGATCGGTGACAATAGCTATGATTTAGTAAAAAGAAGTGGGCTAACGTTCTCAATTACGCTAATGTACCATTTATGATAACTAGAAATTATTTAAATTTTGTAATGTACATTTAGATCATTTAATTGACCTCAAGATCGGTTATTCAAGATCGGACATTTAAAAGTCGAAAATTCTACAAATATGACGCAGCTGTAAGTTAAAAAAGGCAAAACCCGTGGACAAATATACTCCTTCAGTACATTAATTTTCGACAAAAAGAAAAAAATCATAAAGGTGACATTAAAGGTACTGTCACACAGAGCGCGGTCTGTCATTTTTTGACCGCGCGGCAAGACGATCTCTTGTAATACACATATATGTATGTAGTCCGGCACACGTTCAAGGTGAGACCGCCGCGGTCAGATTTTCGAATGTATTGAAATACAAAAAATGTTTTGCCCGCGGCGGTCTGTCAAAAATTTTATTATTGTGATTGCAATTTTAGTAGAATTGAATGAAATTTTGATAGAAAATGTGAGAAAATAACCATTTATTTTTAATATTAGTAATAAAATTGACAAATTTTTCGCGTATTTCGTTTGTCGACGATTAGTTGGTCCTTACAAGAATAGGTTATGTAATTTCTTCAGTTTTTGTTATTATTGTTGTTCGCTGTTTATTACAATGGTAATTATATAAAAAACATGTTTTTTTTACAATGTGTGTCATCGTTTTTTCTCCGGGCAATCGCGGCAGATCGCTTTCTGTGTGACGTCTCCAGACCGCTGGCGGTCGCGGTTAGTGTGGCAGTACCTTAAGAGTGCCATTTTCCCACTTAAATTTAATAAATTCTCTAAAATTAATTTGTGAAATTTAACTAAAAAAAGTCCAATGACATGGAAATTTCAATATGGATATATTCACCCAAATAATCCATGTGCAATCTATGGAATCCACAGATTTGAATGTGTTTTTTTTCTATTGAATTATCCAAGGATTTTCGTATAATTAATTCTACAAAATTTTCTTTAATTTTACCATTTTTATTTTTCCATGATTTATTTTACTATTTTACCTACACTTGGCTGCAACACAAATTGTGATTTTTTTGAAAAAAAAACAACCATTAAGTACATATGTAAAAACAATAAATTGTCGAAATGGTTATAGTAACTAAATGCAAAAAAAAATTTAGTAATCCTTAATGTTTTCAATTGTGGCGATTAATTATTTAAAAATTTCTAAAATAATAATTTAAAAAATGATGTATGACACATTGACAACATATATATATAGTGAGCGAAAAAGAGCTTTTCATTAGAAAGAAAGAGAAATTAAGAAAAAAATAAATTGTACTAAAGAAAGAAAAAAAAATGAAAAATTAAAAACTATACACCTAGTTTTTTAAATTAATATTTTCTGATGCTGGCTACCACAGATATTACAATACTTTATCTTTTTCTCTTATTGATAGTCACCCAAGGATGATGATAATATTTATTTTTTTATATATGTACCAACATACTTGGAGTATTTTGTAAAAAAAAACCAATGCTACTTACAGGGTAGCATCCCTTGCGCAGAACATACGGCGACATTAAGTCCAAAAAGATGAAAAATAAATGGTGCAGTTAAAATAAAAGAAAAATATTATAGTTATATAAATCAAAATTAAAATTGTTTGTAAAACTATTAAATAACAATCAGAAATTATCTAAACTTAAATTAACACGGTTTTTTTTTTTTTCAAAATCGGTTAAAAATTTGAAAGCAGGCAAATCCATGCAGTAGAAACACGGGGATTAAAAATACATTCCAACTAAAAAAATATGTGTGTTTATTTTAATCGGGTATAAACATGGTTGATTGTTTTGAAAAAAATTATTTTTATTAATTAATTAATTATTTTTTATACTTAATTTTTTTCAAAACAAAAATCCACGTACGGATAAGGATGATATATAAGGATTTTCCATTGTTGTTTCAGTTTAAAAAACCAAATTAACTAAAACAAAACAAAAATTACCGCCACTTCGCCTACTACCGAAGAAGAAACTTAACGACGCTCAAAAATTGATGTTCGTTTTTCCACACTTCGGTACATTTTAAAAGCTTATTACATTATGTGCCCCATACATTACGCGAAAATGTCACATGAAAAATTTTTCGCAACAGCTTTTAAAAGTTCAATTTTTTTCTTTTTAATTAAATAATAAATTAATAATACATAAGTACAATAAAATGAAAAATTTTAAATATTTTTTTTTCATAAAGCTGTTGCCAAAATAAATATAAAATAAAAATATTTTTTTTTTAAATACAATAAAATAAATAAAATCAAAAAAATTGGTATATATATAAAAAAAATAAAGTAATTCGACGGCTTAACTTCTGAATCGCACATCGCCCTGAAATGGCCAAAAAATATTTATTTATACAAAAATCTTATGTATATCAAAAATGGTAAAATTCAAAAAAAATTGATGCAAAATTTCCATGGAGCTTATTCTATGTGGTCCTCAAAAATTCATACACCACCTGCGAAAATTAGCGCCCTGACATAATACATCAACAACAAAAATAAAGGAATCTCGTATCAAAAATTTTTTTTTAAAAAAAGTACAGTTTCTTAACAAACCATAAAAAACAATTTTTTTTTTTTTTTTCATAAATAAATTAAAAAATTACCAAAATTACTCGATTTGGTTTCAAAATTTTTTTTGCATAAATTTTCTACATCACTTTTAATATCAAAAATACAAAAAATAAAATCGAATCAGCAAAATATGTGTCACATTTTAATTTTGCAACCATATCGAAATTAAAAATTAACAAAAAAAAAAAAATTAAAATAAATTACTTGTAACAAAATATATTTTGCAAGGTTGTGCATTTTAAAACAAACTCATTGTAGAAATTAATAATAATAAATTGTGCCCTCAATGTATAATTACTATAAAAAATATATTGATTACAAAAATTACTTTTCGTTAGTATATTAATTAAATAATGCAACTTAAAATAATTGTGCTGAAAGAAGAAAAAGCAGCATAAGATATTTTTTTTGTTTTTTTTTTTGTTTATTTTAATTTATCAGATTTGTGAATTACCTACAACAAAAATTTGAAATTCCATGTTATTGGAAACAAAAAAAAAAAAAAATTAGTAATTAATTATGCATTAAAAATTAATTGCCTATATTATTAATTTGTAATAATTAATAATAAAAATAATCTTTAAGCAAACAAGTTTATTTAACGCCTACATTTATTTGATTCACGCTTCTGCGCTTATGCTAAATTGCCATAATGATTATAATTAATAATTTTCAATATAAATTATTGTGATTATAATTAAATTTTGGTTTTCTATAGTTTGATAATATTCATATAGGCATTAATTATATTTTTTAAATTAATTATAATAGACAAGCAAAACACTTCTATGTGTCCTTTTTAATTTGTTTAAGTCTAAGGTAATTATTACGTCATATTTACGTAATATAATCAGTAACGTATTACCAACATTTAAAAACTTTTATTAAAATTAATATAATCATAATTAAGAACAGAAAACTAAGCAACATACAAGTTACATGTTGGTGACAATTTTAAGCAACAATTTTTTAATTTGCCAACTTAAAAGTTGATATATGATTGGTCACGTCATATATATGTACAGTACATAATACATATGTATGTATGTATGTATGTATCAGTGACGTCCGGTTCTCGTATTCAATGGATTCAATGAATCCGTTGTAAATTACCCATATAATCAAAAGTAAAACATTTTTGTCGTAATGGAAAACCCTCCTATCTGTTTTTTTTATTTACACAAATTTTGATATAGTCACTAGTACATAATCGTCTAAACTTATGCAATAATATACTTTGTGCTAAATTATAAGACAGATTCAATTTTTAAATTTAGTATTACCATATGCACATTGCACATATTATTTTCAGCAAAAGAACAAGAGAGCAAAAGAGATAATATAATTTCTATAAACGGGTTAATATGCGTATAGGAGAGATTTTACTTCGATAGATTCAATTCGTATGGCAGAAATTTTACTTGGATAGATTCAATTCCATTGGTGGAATATATGAAATTGTTTGTTTGGTAAGGAGTTGTGCGCGTGGTAAGTATTTGTATTTTGTGTGGGTTAATGGATAACCTACTCATATTTTACTTTTGAATCCCTCTCAAAAAATTTCACGCGACGTCACTGGTATGTATACAAAAAATTCGATTTATTTTACTGTAGGAAATTGCTTTAGAAAATTCACAGAAATATCAGAATAAATAATCTATGTGTCTGTCTGTCTGTCGAATTTCTTGTTCCCAACTTTTTGTGTGTTCATCGCCATTAGATATCTGAATAAATTCTGGTTTGTATAGTGTAGATGATAAGTTATCTAACTTTGACCACTCTAAGTAATATTGTTCATTATCTACGTTTATGAATTTATATGAATTTTTTGAGTCACTCTTGGACAAATTTAATTCATATCGAGATCAAATGACAACTTCGATCATATTTAGAAATTTCAGCTTAATCTTAATTTTAAAACCAGTTCGTCCGTGGTACATTTTTACCACCACTACTACTAAACGATAATTTCTTCTTGGTTATATGTTTTATTACGGATTGTTCGAAATTCTACCGACTCCATAAAAATTAGCTAGAGTTTTTTTTTTGTTCCTTTGTAATTTTTGTCTTTAATTTGACCATTAGGGAGGGTATCTAATTCAATCATGATATTACTAAACAACTAGTGAAATTGTATAGAACGAATCCAAAAAAAAATTACATAATTTCAAAAATACCTATATTGCTTATATTACAGTAACGATTTCTACTAAAATATAACGGAAGGAGTACTTCCATATACATATAGGAAATATCAAGCTTCGAATATCAAACCTTCTTCAGATAAAAATCACGTTTCATGATTTGTCTTGTATAGCTATTTGTTGCTTTAAAGTTAAAAAATAATTCTCGGATTATTAATCATTATATTCCTAAGCCCATTGCCTTAAAAATGTTACCTCGAATTTTAAATTCAGTAGTTAATTTACTCTTTTATACATACATGGGAAAAAAAATTTCTCTAATATCACACACAAAAAACGACTTAATAATAATATACGATATTTTGCATATCTTTATTTACACACATAATAAATGCGATAAGAAATGACACTTCTTGCTAGAGTTAATTTAAATTTGTTGATTATAAACGTGCCAATCAATATATGTTTTTGTCATTCAAAACTAATGAGACGTGAAGAAAAAAAAGACTAAATTGTCTATCATCAAAAAGAAATATGATACCGATTAAAAAAGGCAAATAATTACAGAACAATATTTAAAAGTTTATTTATGTGAATAATTCACAAATCTGATAAAAAAAAATGTTTTTTGATTTAAATAAAATTATCCTATTAATTTTCAAATTTGATTTGTTTTATCAATATTGTTTAGATAGACTTAATTTCTGCGGCAGCCATTATGTTGTTGTTGTACCTATCCTATAGAATACTTAGATTCTAAGAAAAATTAAAACATTCAACCGTCTCACTCACATTTTAAGCTAATTTTGTTTTTTTCTTTTTTTTTTTTTGCAAATAATTCAAAATATACTTACGTCTAATGGTTTCTTGAGTACAATCCATCCAGATTCGGGTTGAATCTCAAAATAATCAAGATCTTGTGAATTATATGGTGCCGACAAACTATAGATAATAGCGCCATTATTATCGGCATCTTCATCGGACGCCGATACACGTAAGATATTTGTACCTATACTAGCATCTTGTTTTACATTTTCCACGTATTTCTAAATTCCGCATTAATTATGAATATTAATTAATTGTGTGTTATCAGAAGATACAAAAAAAAAAAAAAAATAAAATAAAAAAAATTTATAATTTATTTGTATATATACCTGTCGATCAAATAACGGTGGATTATCGTTGACGTCAGTAATTTCAACAGTAAATGAACAAACACCTTCCAAACTCGGTTCTCCTTGATCGGTAGCCTTAACCGTTACGGAAACAAACTTTCCATCGTCACCTTCACGATCGAAAACTTTATTGGTTGATACTTCTCCAGTTTCTTCATCGACCGTAAATTTTGTGCCCTTTTGATTTGGCTGTTGGACTATTGAATATTTGACCTAAAAAAAACAAAAAAATTATGAATAACATAATAAGAAAATTGAAATTTAAGAATTATTTTTTTATTTTTTATTGGAAAAATGTACGTTACTGTTTTCATCTTTATAACGTACGATCAAAAATGTTGAGGTTTATGGTAAGAGCTGTGGGAAATATTTACTGAAAGATTTGTCTACTGAAATACTTTTTTTAACTCAATTCGTACTCGATTTTAAAATCTCAAAAAAGCGATGAAAGCATTTATTTATTAGTAAGTATTTTACTTATAAGTATTTATGAGTAATTTTTTTGAGAGAATACTGCAAATGTTAATTATCCAAACAAATACTCGTAAGTATTCTTTATAAAAAAAAAATCCATGAGTATGAGTATTTACTTGAAAAGATATAGGTACATGAGTAATATAATAATTATACTCGCTCAATGCTCATAAAAAGTTGAGCCATATCAAAATCGAAATAATGATACTACATACCTACTTAGTATTTTCACTCAGTATTGGAAAAAATATACTCAATCACTCAATCACAATATGAGTAAAATGTAACTACATATTTTGGATCCATTTTGTCAAAGAAGTTGATTTTTCTGTGTTTTGAGATTATTTTAAAATCCAAAATTATGGCCTACTATTTTTCATTATTTATTTTTAATGTGTTTATTTATTTAAAACTACAACAAAATATTTTAATATTAATCAACATCGGAAAGGTGTGGTAGAGAAAATTTTTATTTATGAATTCAAGTAGAACGAATCAAACTTAATCATTTGAGGAAAACATTTTTGGAAAAAAAAATTGTTAAATTGAGTTGAGTATTTTGTCAACTCAAACGTTGAACACATAATGACTATCTGTCTGTTAAGGTATTAAATAAATTACTTTTATTAATCATAGCATTATATTATTCACATAACAAGTCAATTTACCCATAATAGTTTCAAATAACACATAATTTGATTTGTTTATCTGTATATACCTACATAATATATATATTTTTTTTGACAAAAAAAAATGTTTTAAAAATCCCACTTCTCAAGTTTTTTATCGAAACCAATTAATATCTTTTTAATTAATTAGAAGTGTTCAAGCTGTTATATGTTTCGGCAGCTATGAAAAGAAATACCAAGCATATTCAATCAGACTTTCAAGTTTTCAACTGATTTTTAGTTTTTTTTTTTTTTTTGTTTTTTTTTTATCTTAAATATGATAAAAACAGTGGTGTTGGTTGTGATTGCTAATTAAACGGCAATCGATGATAAATTCCGTTGTATAAATTAAATAATTTTTGTTTTTAAAACTGTCAGTGAAATATTTTAATGAGTAAAAAATGAAGTTATTTTTATTATGACAATTTCCAAATTAAATCGAAGTCAATGAAACTTAATTGTATTATATGGAAGCTGAATAAAAATTATAGGTACCTACCTACATAATGTAGACTTAAAAGAGTTATTTCGTAGGTAGATAAAATAGACATAAAGAGGAGTATCAAGGAGATATTTAGGAATTACTTTTTTGCTGGCCTTCTCATTCCACATTTTTTATTTAAACTATTTAAAGATGACTTAGTGCTGAAAAAAATTAAATATTGTCTTCATGATAAGGGAGCATCAAATCCCTTATACCTATTATCCATAAAAAAACCACCAACAGCTAGAAGATTGCAAAGCCGGTTTTAAAATATTTTTTTTTAGATTAAATATTTTTTTTATCATGACACATGTCACATTCTTTAAACAAACCCTCAAACTTATTAATTAGCAGAACTAAATCTTTTCAGTTTCAATTTTTGTCATAAAAATCGTCCTATGTAATAATTAAAAATAAACAAGACGATTGTCCACTTCACTTCGAAATTATCTACAAAATATGCATTTTCTCAAAACAAACTCAATTCATATAAGTAATGTCCTCAGCCTCACTAATATAGAGATTTCTGTGTATGGATTTATCATGTAGAGATAAATCAATAAAATTGATCAATTAACGAAGAGAAACCAGTTGCAGTTTTATTTTCAACCAACGAAAGACATCTCTAGAATAAATCAAAATTTAATTATCTAAATGACATGATATATGTATGTATAACAAAATCAGAGAAATTTTAAGTATACCTATACAAAGAAAATATTTAACGAGACAGAACAAACAAGAAAAATATAAGAATATTAACAACAACAATATTACATTAATTTCATAACACTGAATAATCTTAAAAAATACGTATAAGACTCGATAGGGTGGCTAGACGGTCTATTAATTTAATGCAAAGTTAAACAAACCTTAGTTAATGATCAATTAATTTATTGTTATGCACATTATGTAGATTGTGTATGTAAAACAATTTGGATACAGCGAAAATCTCGAAAAAACAAAATGTCTCTTATTGAAGCATATAATCGTTTTACATGAGTATCCGATTTTTTGGCCATTTTCTAGAAATTTGATTATTTTACGTCACACTAAAATTGATTGTGATCGAAAATATACCTAACTTGCGATTTAAAAAAAATGCTACAACTTCAATTGACTAATCATTTTGTAGATAAGACTCTATTCTACGTCCATACAAATTTCATGAAAAATTAAGAATGCTACAACTTTAAATGATATTTAATTTTATAGATAAGACTCCATTCTACGTTCGTAAAAAATTTCATAAAAATATAAAAATGCCACAAATTCAAATGACTACTCATTTTGCAGATAAGACTCTATTCTATGTCCGTAAGAAATTTCATGTAAAATTAAGAATGCTACAAATTCAAATGATTACTCATTTTGCAGATTAGACTCCATTCTACGTCCGTAAAAAATTTCATAAAAATATAAGAATGCCACAAATTCAAATGACTACTCATTTTGCAGAGACTCCATTCTATACACCCGTAAAAAATTTCATGAAAAATTAGAAGGGAAAGTTTCGAAAAAAAATATTACGTCCCGAACCGCAACCGAACGGAATTTTTTTTGACTTTTTAGATTTTGATTACCTAATAAAAAATTAACTCAATTTAAATTGTATGGCAATCTTCATCATACAGTCGCGCCACAACAATAGAATTGATTTAAATTGGACAGTGAAATTTAAAATATTCTTTACCTAGCCATAACATTTTTTTATATTCAATAAACTTTATATTAATAAAAAGAACAAATTACATAAATTGTTATTATACAAGACAAGTGTCCCTTATTACATACAATGGGTCACCTATTTAAAAAAAAACTACTCATATTCATGCCTTTACACATTTCTTAAAAATAGTAGATTATGTTCAAAATATAAGGAACTTAAAGGATTTTTGAAAAAATTTATTTTATAAATAGGTACTCGTATGTACTTAAGTTTTCCTGAACACCTTGACTGCCGTATGACCCCACCCGTTACTCATATGTTACATTTATTATTATGCTCCGTGCACCACCAGTGCATACATTCGTTACTTACAGATGAAATTTTTTTGTTTCTTCAGTTGGCACCTTAAGCAAGGTATAATAATCTATCAATTTAGTGAAAAATATCGAAACTTTTTTGGTATTTTAATTCAATTCGACAGCAGCCAATAATACTTCTGTGGAGTGGTGAGTGACTATTAGAGTTAATTTGATACAATAGCCGTGTAATAGTGTTAGTCTGTTAAAAATGTCTACAACCTATTTGATTGTTTTTTTTTATGGTACCTCCATTATAATTATAATCTCAAGATAATTACAAAAACTACAATCATTATCTATATACCAACCTACAATAAGTGTATTAACCACTAAATTATCATTTACTTTTGTATGGCACACTTTTCTCGATAAAATTTAAAATTCATAATATCTAATCTTAAAATATACATAATTTTTGTCGCTTCGATGTTGTCCACTATTAAAAAGAAAATATTTTAAAATTTGTTTAATTATGCAAATTTTTATGTATTCAAATATTTTCATTTCCCAGACAAATTTTGTTTATGTGTGGCTAATTAATTCGAAAAAGATATCGTATATTGTATTTAATGAGCGATGATGATCATTTTTTTTTACCTACTACACGCACACACACACAAACGGTATTATATATAGACGATGGATAATACTTCTTATTATTAATTGAATTTGAAATAGTAAAGTCAATAAAAGAACAGTATTATGTGGGTATAGATGTACATAAATACATATTGATTGTTCTGTCAAAAAAAGCGGCTCGATTGATTTTGACGGAAGGTGCTAAACGATAATTTCTTCTTTTTTTTTTTATACATCTTTAGGTAGAGAGGTATCTTAAATTATCTTCGTTTTTTTTCCCGTAATTTGTTACTACCTATACGTAGATATTGGACGCAATAAAAGTAATATTGCTTCTGTGCAACCTTTTTTAAAGACATTTATGTATGCGGCTGTGTTAACGATAAAGAAAAGTGATTTTTATATAGAAAACAATTGTAAATTGCCGATGCTATTTGTTAGTTTTAACACTTAGCACTTCTTAGTGCTAGATCCGAACGGTTTGTGAGCATAAAATGTGATGTCTTCATTTATGATGACAGTGTCGGCTACTAAAGATCTGTTCAGTTTTTTTTTTTTGTTTAACATCGACATTACCAATTATACAAAGTGGATGTCTATAACTTCAGCAATCTGTTTAGTATTCATTCATAAATTCTTTACTAAATTATTATCAATTATTTTTGAAACAAACACAATAATGTCGCAATAAATGCTTCCAAAAGACTAATTAATTTTTCTTCTTGGAATTTGTCTTAATATTTTTTTGTTGTTTTAAAGTTGCTACAAGTTTATCAGGCATGCATCCAATGTCAACAATCAGATAAAAAGATCCATTTATTGGTAACGAAGTATAGTAATTTGGTGCCCACGCTAATGGCCTACCATTTAAAAATTGTTACACTGATGTGTCAGGTGTGGGGTCTGATTGTTTTAACAATTATAGTGGACAAGAGGTTTGGTGAAGAATTTTTTAAATCGATATGTATATTGTTGAATTCATCATTTTCAGGATAAGTTTTGGTAGAAGATTTTTTTTTCTATCTTCTTGCCTATCTTCTGAGTTCAAGTTTGAAAAGGATCTTCATTTTTCTAAATTGCCATGTAGTGTGAACTTCAAAAAATCATAACTTCGAAATAGCTAGGCTGATTTTGATGAATTAAAGCAGAGATTTTCAAACCAATATGGCGTCTGAGTAAAAAAAACATAGAAACTATATTATTTATTTATTTGTGTATTTCCTCCACAATTATTTTGGGCTTAGTCTACTTAGCCGCTTAGAACCAACAAAATAAAATTTAGGCTGTGTTACACACTTTGTATTGTTTCTATTCTTTCTTTATTACGTATTCTTACTATGAACCAGTAAAGAAGAAAAAATTGGCTATGCCGATTATAATATACCCGTATGAATACTTGTATTATTTACAACTTCGTATTTGTCTATTTTGTCTGTACAATAAATATAATTGGGTAAATTGAATACAAATGAATAAAAACCCTAAAAATGACATAAAATTGATGGCAGCGCCATAACGGTATTTCGTGGAACTTTTAAGTCAATGAATGAAATCTTCATTTTTTTATTCTCTATCATTTTCGTTATATTCATTTTTTCCGTAATCTAAATACTTTTCGAGTAAATG
>JANSTT010016619.1:0-20833 GCA_026745375.1 Platyura marginata | reverse complement strand
GAATTTGACGTTATCTTATTGGAACATGAACCGTTCTGGATTATTAAACGATCATGATCACGTATGATCATAAACTTTACAGGTTGCCCCTAGAAAAATGATCTTTTTTTTTCATTTTTCACAGGACAATTATTCAGCTCAAATGATTTATCATAGGATAATTATCTCTCAGATAATTTATCGCACAGTTAATTTACTTGAAGGAAAATTCCGTTTTATGTTGTATGTTTTAAAATCATTCTTGAATTTACCCTGGTACAGGATCTGGTATTTTTAACATTAAACTTTATTTATAAATTCTATCCCCACCTGAGATAAAAAGACCTAGATAATGTTAAAGAAGTAAAATGGAAGAAAAAAATCCCGAATAAAGGAGGTGCAACTTTTTAAAATAAATTGAATATCAAAGTTAGCAATGAGCTCAACAAAGTCAATTAGTTTTATATTTTTGGAGTTAGGGATTCAAAGTTTCCAAAGTGTATCTATAACTATAAGAACATTTGGTTCGGATTCTCCTTTAAAATTTATATATAGAGCATTTATTTGTGGTTGTAAAAACCTTTCAAGTGTTAAAAAAAAGAATTTGATTGGTTAGATTCAATTTTTTAGCAATCCATTGTTTTGGTCTCAATGAAGGTTTATTGATTGTATTCATTTTCAAAAATAGAACGGACGAAAAATGTTTTCTATTAACCCAAATATGTATGGGAAAGGTGTTCCATAAATCTTCAAAAGAGAAACAAAAAAAACAACAAAAAAACAAAAAAATTGGGGAAAAAAAAAGGGAAACACCTCTTCCATATGCCACTCACTTACTATAAAATACAAAAGCAAAGAAAAAAAAAACTACTATTTTATGGTAATACTGACCTAGGGGTTATTCTATTTATGTTTTCTAGCGACCTCTTCAGTGATATCCGACCGGCTTCATCCAATTTGCTTTCTTTTGATTGTCTGATGTGTTCCTGAAAGATAACAATAATAAAATTTGCATAATCCAATAAATCTGAAAATAGCTGATTTTACGACGCCAATAAAATCAAAATGTATTTGATGTTGTTCGATAAAGCCGGTGGTATACAATGGGAAATTCGGTTATGCAGAGATTTCCTTTCAGATTTATACCGCACCACAAGGTTTTTTCCACTCTCCTCTATGCATACGTTTAAATGCCTTTGACAAAACGAACAATCTGCATAATTTTACTCAGCAAAATAGAATACTTTAAGCTAATTCTGTTTTCAATTTTGGCAAAAAAAAAAGAAAAAAAAAAAAATCGGAACAAAAGAAAACCACATGGGAAAATATTTTTCCAACATTCTCCCCAAATAGACATAAAAATCATGATGGTGAACATATTCCACTTAGGGTGGTACATTTTACATTGTACAAATGTACATAACACAAGTAAAGTCGGTACATACTTATGTGGGTATGGGTACGAGGGATGATGTACGATGGCGTAGATATAGATTTTTGTATCCTACATATTGAATATGGATAGACTGAAATTTGATGAATTTCAGGGTTGCCATAACATTTTTCTACCTTTAATCATAATAATTAATAGGAAATTGATAAATTCATCAAAATTCATAGGCGAACAAATTATTTTTCACTTCTATGAAATTATATAAGAACACAGTGGCGAAGAATCAATATAGACTACACAATAAATGACGACGTGGAATTACATTTTTAATTCAATTCAATTCACAAAATTGATGTGACAAATTAGAGCAAATACTGAAAAATCGACTTTTTTTAAATACAATTTCATAGGAAGATTTGTCTCTGCCCACACTGCATAAGAAAGAAAATTTGGCTCATATTTCCTTTTTTTTTAATATGTACCGCAAAAAATTTCCAAAAAACGTCTTTAAAGTCAATTTAACTATGAGGTCAATATTTAAAACAGAAAAATACCACATTATGATCAAGTGTAGATAGTGTAGAGGCTTTTCCACGCCGGACTTCGTTCGTATGCGTTTAGAAAATTGAATCGCCGAGTACAAAGCGAATACCGATTTATAAGTAAAGATTTTGTACTCAATAAATGAAGAAAAACAGTTTCTTTCTAGTTACACAGCAGTTTTTCTAATTTTTTTTTAAATTTTCATTTATAAAAAATCAAAAACACAAAAAACGGCATCTCGTACGAATAATTTTTTGGTCGTAACATAACCTCACTATCTGTACGTTAACCTATATTACTGTATTTAATCAATTCGCATAGGTAGCCTCGGTGGCTCGAAAACTGATTTTTGATGGGAGTGTGAATTTTTATGAATTATCTACATTGCGGCCTTTACTTAGACCTATTGTATAGTACTCCAGTTAGATTTATCTCAATTAATCTGATGATCTTCTTTTTTTATGGGAAAATGTAGCACTTGAAGTGTTCTTTGTACAGAAACCTTACAAATTGTTCTCTATTTCACCGCCATTTAAGCAATGCTATTTTTTTTTAAGATAATACTGTGCAATCCAACCACCCCAGAGAAAAACATTTTCATCTTTTACCCCAGTCGGACTTGAACCGGGGACCTTCCGCTCCAAAGGCAACCACTCAATCCACTAAGCCATTTGGTCGGTCCCAATGAGGGGGTTTATAGTATGCGTTTTCCGTTCCCATGTATTTTCAGTGTGTCAAAGTCCTAACTATAAAAGATGAGAAACATTCTACTGCGTATATTCCGACATTTTTTCTATAACTAGGTAAAAATGAGCCTTCCAACATTTTTTATTTTATATTGGAGCCTAATTATTTAAAATAAAAGAAAGAAAAAATTTGAATCCAAAATATAAAAATCATTTGGCAACCCTAGCTTATAATACCGCAACCAGACAATCTGCATAGATAACATACCCACCCACTCGAGTGCTTATAGATATTTGAATAGTACCAGTGAATCGGATGCCATATAATAAAATTATCTCGAAAATCAAAGGTGAAAAACGGAATTTATGTCTTAAAATTGTAAAACAGAGAACGGCAATAAATCTACGAAACTAATGCAAAAGCACTTTTTAAATGCTTTTGCATTTGTTATCCACAATCCCCACTCCCTCTCATTTACAGTCGCACCAAAATAAGGAAAATACTTTATAGTGTGCTTGCTTGCTTATATATCCGTCTAGCCCTAATATGTTTGTTAGTATATTATAAATAGTATAGTAAGAAGAGAGGTAGGAGATTATTCTGTGTGTATAAGAATACATAAGTGCCGCCACCTGTTGCGGTTTTCAAAGTCATTTGTAAATTTTTCCTAGATTTTTTTTTTCTTCCCTCTCTATAAATCAGGGTAACTACGGGTAATTGTGTATAATTTAAAAAAAAGGGGTTGAATCCAGTTAGAATTTTTGTTGTTTTTTTTTTTTTGTTTTAATTTAATTGCTGCGGTAATGACATCACTCTCCCTTTTATCTGTGTAACAAAATCATCAAATGCGGACGTTTGAAATGACATTCAGTTACAAAATGGGCTAAATGAATGTTGCTGTTGTTGTTGTTGTTGTTGCTATTGTGAATGTCAGTCAGCTCGAAAGTTAATTAAATTGAACTAACCGCAGCGTACATCAAACTGGAGTAATTAAGATGTGGTTACAATTTTAATTAAATATGAAGAACCCCGGTCCCAGATTGTGATGATTGATGCATGAAAGTCTTTGACGTATTTTATATGTTGCATTGTCAAAGAATACATTATCGTAATGCCCATTAGGTATATACGAAGAAATTCAATTTATGCACATAAAAAATATGTCAAAGGCTTTCATGCATCAAAATTATGATGTGTGGGTTTGCTTAATAAAAAAAAAAAAAAAAAAAAAAAATGCTTCCAGAAAGTCATGACAAATAACAAATGAATATTTTTATAACAGGCAAAAAAATGTCCTTGTACAAGAAAATAAAAATTTTTTTTTTGTTGTTGTGTCATATTCTCAATTGTTTTGACATAGCAAGACAAAAAAAAAATCATACAATCATTCTGACCGCTTTTCTTTTCGGGGCGAAATATAAAAACTGATTTGGGTAAGTCTCTTTATGCTCTTTTAATTGGGTTTCAGATCTTAGGAAACAGTTTTTTTTTCTTTCTTTTGCCATAAAATTTCATTTCTAGAAATAAAACAAAAAGCCGCAGGGTTTCGGCAAAGACAAAAAAAACAAAAAAAAAACGTTTAAAACAGCTGTGATTGTCTATAACTAAACCAATGAAAAGAAAAATAACAAAAATAGAAAGCTTGAAAATGTACATGAAATTTAATTAATTCTAAATTGCGGGGGTTGCTTTTAGAGTGTTTATCCGGTTTTTTTTATTAATCACACAAATTGGAGCAAAATGTTAATTTTTGTTTGGGTATTTAATCAAAATATCCCTACTACTACTACTACTACTACTACACTTACAGAAAAGGATCATCTTCTGTAAAATTCATGTGATTTGCACTAAAGAGGAGAGGGAGGTTTGCTGCGGATTTTCACTATAGGTGCCGATATTATAAAAAATCCTTTGAGTAGATAATATAAAAGAAGAGTGTACACCGCATATCTGCTATGTAATAAAATACGCACACAATGTCGGATGCAGTAGTATCGGGGGGCGGGGAGGGGGTGGTATTAGAATGAAAAATTTGCGCCATTTTTATTTCATCCAAAATGACAGAAAGAGAACAAAGCAACGATCTTAATCTCTGAGAACTGTCAGCAAATTCGAATTATAATGGCGCAACTTCTCAAGCCCCAATAGAGATAATGCCGGCCATTTTCTATTAATCTGAATCGTTTTGTCTGATTCTTTCTTCTTTGATATAATTTCGAAATTCAATATTGGAAAGGCTATTTTTACAGAACGACGAAAATTAGAATAATTTTTATTTCAAACGTTTTTGGACCTATTATTTTAAAATTAATTTTTCCTTTGTGTTGCGACATTTAATTTTCATTTTTTTATGTAAAAAAGTCAAAATATTTTCAAAAAAGACGTTTTTTTTCTTCTTATTGTAAATTTAAATGTTCTTCGTTTTGTAATTTAATTAAAAATTTAAATTAAAAAAGACAAAATGGCGGATTGATTACAAAATGGAAATTTTCGTTTTCAAGTAATTTTCTGACCGATTATTTTAATAAAAATTAAAAACTTAAAAAACGGAAGTTTCGTTTTCGAAATGGCGTTTATTTATATAGGCTCCCCTATATTACATTGATGTATTTAACCCTTTGCACTCTAGAGTGTTTTGAACATAGAATCAGCTAGTCATTGAACGCAAATTACACTGTTTTAGATTTTTCTTAGAATAATCAGTGGCGTAATAGCGGCGCCTATACAGAGTTAGTGCACTGATGGCCCAATAGAGGCGCCTACGGAGTGCAAAGGGTTAAATTTATAGATTAGATCTGAAAGGTTCCCCCACAGTGGTTAATTTAAAAAAAAGGATTTACTACCAACCTATTTATTAAGGAAATAACAAGTAATGAACATTAAGGCAACAAATTCTGTTTAAAACTATTTACTCGCTATTTTCAATTCACTTGTTGTATTCAATGTTGGTTCATTCTTCTTTTCCATTCCTGACAAAATTTTCTTCAATCGTGCAATTGCCAAACCCGGATTCAAATTTTTCGGACAAGTTTTCGTACAATTCATAATCGTATGACATCGATAAATACTAAATGGATCTTTTAATTGATTCAGTCTTTCTTCGGTTGCATCGTCACGTGAATCAATAATCCAACGATACGCTTGCATAAGAACAGCCGGACCCAAATACTGATCACTGTTCCACCAATACGATGGACACGATGTCGAACAGCATGCGCACAAAATACACTCGTACAGACCGTCTAAATTTTTGCGATCTTCAATCGATTGGATAAATTGTCCTTGGCCATAGTTGATGGGAGTTTTGCGCTGAAGGAATGGTTTTATCAATTTGTACTGATTGTAGAAATTCGTCATATCCGATATAAGATCTCTGATGACATACATGTGCGGAAGTGGATAAATTTTCAGCGGTTTCTTTAAGTTGTCATCGATTCTTGTCGTACATGCCAACGTATTCAATCCATTGATGTTCATTGAACATGATCCACATATTCCTTCGCGACATGATTTTCGAAATGATAATGTTGGATCTACGTATCCTTTGATATATATTAGGGCGTCCAAGCACATTGCCGGAAATTTATTGAGATCAACTTCGTACTTGGCCATGTATGGTTTGACCATTTTATTCTCAGGATTCCATCGGTATATTTCGAATGTTTTGATTCGTGGCGGTTTTGATTCGATTTGTGTGCTCTCTTCAAAGTGACCAGCAGTTAAATGGAATTGGCTTGATTGTTTTAATATTGATTGGAATAAAATCTTTTTTTTAATTTGCATTTTTAAAGCCATTCGTTGATAATTTTAGAAATATTTTTAATGACAGTTTATAATTTTTAAATCCAAAGCACTTTATGTTAATTTTCTTTTTTATTCTTCAATTAATGAGTCATAATCAAGAGGCACATCGACTTGTCATTGATTTTTTTTCAATTTTCCATAGATAAAGAAAGGTTGAAATCAATAATTGCTTTTTACTTCTTACTCTAATATGAATATAAAGGGAAGGTTCAGTTTCATATTTTTAATTTCTCAAGATATTACCGCCATTTTGAGTTTTCTCCACGTTTCATGCAAAACTATGAAGAAAATTTTAGCTCAAGAATTGCTCTCTCTCTCTCTCTCTCTCTGATGTTAAAATTACGCTTTAGAGATCACAAGAACTCTGGTATTAAAAATGGGCAAAATTCCTTACTCCTTCGGCTCCCTACCATATAATTTTGTTGTTGTTGTAAAAAACGTATTTTTTTAACAATTAAATAAGAAAATTTCGAAAAAATTATTAATTCAATGATTTGTGTTAGATAATTGTGGGTGACTATTTTTTCAATAAAAAAAACTTCAAATCAGTACGAAGTTTTGTAGTCATCCTTGGCAGTCTTTTCTTCTTTGGAGACCTGAAACTGTCTATATAGGGAGGTCAGTAAAATGTTCTTCCTCCGGGTACTGAAAATGGATAAGATCGCAACATTCTTTTTTGTACAAAACGAGATTCAATATTTAAAAACAAATAAATTCCTAGTTATATGTTTTCTTAAATTATTGATGAGCTAGAGTTTTATATATTTTTTCTATGGAAAGTGAATCTTCAATTTTTCGCTTACATATTTCTTTCCCTTTTTTGCCTGTTGTGTATAGAAATAAAAATCGCCTAAGAAGACAGACGCAACTAATCAAGATTAAAAAGATTGAAATGATTTTTAACCCTAATCAACCTAGGTTGTGACTCTGGGACATTATTTTCAAAATTTGCAATTCTTTTATAATTTATTGAATAAATTTAATAGAATGTAGAATAATGTAATCAAATTAAGCAATAATAGTTTCCTTTGACATAAATTTTTCACCTTAGTGAAATATCGTGATTTTTTGTTCATCACTAAAATAACGTGGGTTGATTAGGGTTAAATAAGATAAAGCTCGCTAATTCGTCTGAATAAAAATTATAATTATCATTGACCAAAAACGCCAGAAGCTATAGGCACAATGCACCGCACCAATCCGCTCAAATTTAGCATCTAATCGCAATGACATCGTTCCGTTCCGACAATATCAACATAAAAAGTTCCAAAATATTAAAAGCAAAAAAATACAAAAACGGCGTATTGTGAAGTGGTGAAAAAAGTTTATTTTCAGTGATTATTTTCTCAAATCGAATAAAACGTCTCACTACACAGTTTTAAAAGCCAAATTGAGGTTATGTGTTCCGTTCCATTTCGTTCAACTTTAATTTTTGCCAACTTTCGACGTACCGTTCCGTTCCGTTTATTGTGACATACCTTTCGTAAAGTCTATGCATTTGCATGCTATGTTGACATTTTCAATAATTAAAAACGGATCGCAACGGAACAGAACGGTGCGACGCATTGTACCCGTAGCTTTATAGGGAAAAGTTTAACATTTTAGTGCACCTCTACTTTTGAGCTGCTTTGTATGTTTAGCTTTAAATAAAAAGAAGCTTAAAACCGAATTTTTGTATTATATGTCAAATAAACTTTTTTGTTGTTGATTTAAAAATAAAGCTCCCAAGTTGTGTGCTATATATGTATGTCTCGAACGAACACGTTGTTTAAATAGTAAAATCAAATTTTATGTACCCTATGGCATTCACCATTCACATCTACATATACATATATATATATGAAAAGTATGAAAATGATGTGATAAGACCGAACAGAAATGCATTCTAAAGCGTCAGAAAACCACTAAACTAAGGGTTTTCCATATACATATTTACATACCTACATATATATAGAAAATACAAGAGTAGCAGCGTCTTGTATGCAGCATTTATTTTCAATAAAAATAAATTTATTCCCAAGCAAGTAATTGTGTTAGGACTTTACTGATGTTCAGTAATGGCTGTAATGAAAATATCATGTTTTCTGGAGTGGTGGTTTTTGTCGGGAGTTATAACATGTGAATAAAAGCTATTTTGTTTTAGTGTCTAAAAGTTATTTACGACAAAGTGAATGTTTGCTGAAGAAGAATATGAGTGTATTATGATTTGTGTATACATTTACTTGTATAGTATAAACTTCATCCCTTATTAATCTTTACTTGTCGTCTTTATGGTGGGCCTATATCGTCTCTATCCATATACCATATATATATATGGGAGCTTAACAACTTCTTGCGCTAAACGATCATTTTATAACCAGTTTAGGTAAATTTGTAATTATTGTAAAATTCATTAATTATATGCAGACATTTTGTTTCACCATGAGACGCATTCATTTGTTTATTTATTTTACTAACATTTTACATTTATAAACATTCACAAAAAAAATATACTAAAAAGTTATAAAAAAAGGTTGCTAAGTAAAGCTACACGGCTTCTATATACCAAAATACCGTTCCCCCACCCATCCACTACCTTTTTTCAAATTCAAGTATAACAAAACATATTATTTACAAACAATTTGTATGGCAGGGGGTCGAAGGTTTGGGGGGGATTTTGCGCATTTACAATATCAAAAATTCTAGACATATTTTAACCAATCAAAAAAAAAACTCTAGCTTCTAGCTCAACGTGTTCTAAAGTTATCGTTACCAATTTTGATCCATCGTTAACCCTTATAGGTCCCACTGTACTGAATTATTTTCAAATTGGATTTTCTTGCATCAATCAATATGTCAAATTTATTAAGAAATTCTCTAATGGCGCACTGGAGAAGGTACTAAATTTGGCATTTGGTAAAAACATTCCTCTCTATCCTTGCCAAATTTCAGGACGATATCTCAAGTATTAGTCTGGTACCAAATATCCAAACCTCTTATTGTATGATATAGCATGTAAATTTAATTTAAATTTTTCGTTATAACTTTGGAACCTTGAAGGTACTAAATGGGTACTAAATCTATGCCAAGTTTCAATTTGTTCGGCTGGGGTGATTTGAAATTTTTATATTTGTCTATAACTTTGGAACCTTGAAGGTACTAAATATAATACTTTGGTACTAAATAGTACTAAATGAGTACTAAATCTATGCCAAATTTCAACTCGATCAAAAACATTTGTCCAGCTGGGGTGATTGACCCCATTGTCTAACAAATCTTATATGAAAGGTGGTAAAAGGGTGAGGTAAGAGTGAGATTGGTACAAATTGCTAACCAAAGCTTCCCTTTTGTATTTCATACACAGTATGGAAGCACATAAAAATGCTAAAAATAAAATATTGAACGAAGCCAAAAAAGTTTTCTTTATTGTAAAACTACTTACTAACATTTTTCTACATTAAGCAAGAGTCCTTCAAAACGGTTTTTGTCGATTGAGCAATAAAACTTTTTAAATAAAACGCGCCAGGTGCATTTACTGACTCGCAACAACTTAAAATTTTCTCTCTATATATATAGAAACACTTTGGAAAAGTTTTGTTGATTTTCCAATTTTTAATAAACCGCCCCAGTTCAATGTAACATACACGAGAAGTAAAAGCATTTCACACAGTGTTATAAACCAATTTTTTATGAAGTGATTTTAAAGGAATTTTGTTTGTGTTTCAGTTTTTGCTTAAATACAAAAAATCAAAAAAAAAAAAGTAAAAAGAATTAAAAAACTTTTTCAATATTTATTGAAATAAAAATATTTTTCCGTACGATTGCCATAAATCGCTTTCGAAACCGCATGTTTGCTATATCAATCATCTACATGAGCAAAATCCTTTTTGCACGGTTGTCGCAGAGAGAAAAAAAAGGCAAAACAAATGGTAAAATTCTGTCAGCAATTTAGGGTATAAAAAAAAAAAAAAGGAAATAAAATAAAATAAGGAAGAACAACCGCACCTCATACTTCTTTTCATATTTCTAAAAATAAAACTTAATGGTTCATCATTTTCTGCTTAACAACACCTGCTCACATTTCATACTTCGTAAAATGAATGTGTATCGATTCGAATGGCAGAAGAAGGACATCAATTTTCATTGCGAAAGTTTATTGGCAAATTTCATTTTCTTATTAGCATCGACAGTCTGTGTACAGTACATATACTTTCTTATATCCATTCCCTCCTAAGTATCCCAGAATCTCTGAAATATATACAGTCCAATATAGAGATTATGGTTTAGGTGCTTGAAAATTTCTTACACCCAAACAGTTTTTTTTTTTTTTTTTGTTTTTTTTTTGACTTTATTATGGCCCATAAAGAAAGTATCTGATTTATTTATTAGTTAAAAATCAGGTGGTTATAGAGAAAATATATACGATTTTTTATGCGGTTCTCTTGGTCATGATAATACATTTACAGTAATTGGTTCAAACAAACCATAATTGAAAAGCGAAATTGTTTTTATCCATTTATTGGATTGTATATTGGAAAATTCTTGGTACATATGCAGGACCTATATGTAATATTATTCGAAAAATAGTGTAAAAATGGTATTTTTATCCTTAACATGTAAAAGTTTTACAAATGGAATCATTATAGTTTTTTAATGGCATTGCCTACGGGATCTTAAAGAAAAGCATAAGCAATTTTAAACTTTCTTAATACATAAATATATAGTTTTGAAACTTTGAATTTTAATATTAATTTGAATATCCAGCATTTTTTGCCAAATAAAATTTTTCGAAAAAGTTAACCCTTTAAGGTTCATCGATTTTGAACATGAAAGGGTTGACCAAAAAAAAAAAATTAAAATACAATGTTATTAGTGCATTAATATAATTTTAAAAGTTAACCCTTTGAAAGTACCAAATATAGACCTTAAAGGGTTAACATTTTCCAAAAATGGAAAATTTACGAAAGAATTTACAATTAAATTCTGAGAACGTTGAGTAGCTTTTTGAAAATTCTCGATTAACCCTTTCATGTTTTAAATGTATGGACCTTAAAGGGTTAACTTTTTCAAAAAAATTTATTTGTCAAAAAATGCTGAAAATTCAAAATAATATAGAAGTAGAAAGTTTCAAAATCATATCTTTCAGTATTAAGAAAGTTCAAATTTGTGTCACTTAAAAACAGCCGAAAAAGCCGGCCCCCTTTGCTAGCATGCAAATAACCGCAACTGCGGTCAAAGAACACACGCTATGGTAATACTGCTTAATCGAAATTAGTAGATAGATTTCCAAACTTGATTGATCCAAGGTACAATATTATAATGCGAAAACGTACTCCTTCTGCAGGGTCAAAAATTTGAATTTTAAAATTCATTGAAACACATTTTTTTCGTTTACATTCTCCTAATTTGCCCGCTTAGATTTTCGATACGAAATTATTAAAAAATGTATATCTCGTAAACTAATTAACCACCTAGGGGGGCAGGACAGGTAGGTACATCGAATAAAAATATTTGGTCGACCGTTTATCGATATGGTAAGACATTTCCATAGAAAATTAATTCAAAAACATCTTATTAGTAAAAGATTTTTTAAAAATTAGCAGATTAGATTTTAGTCTGGAGATTACCCGTGCATCAAAGGTGAGGAATGCGCGAATCTTACGATGTATAGATTTTTTGGTTTATTAGGTAGTTTAGTATTAATTTTGAATTTTTAAAAATAAAATTTGATTTTTCGATCAAAATTTAAGGCAATTCTTATATATTTTGGGAAATCTCTAAACGAATTTTAAGATGACTTTAAATTTTACAGCAATTTTTTTTTTATCCAAATACAACTTTTAGATGGGTGAAACGAAGAAAATTTGTAACTTTTGCAGTTTCGACTTAAAAACTCTTTGCGCGCGCGACCTCTAAACAAACTTTAAAAAATTTAAAACAACAATGTCTTTTTACCCAAATACAACTTTTAGGGGGATGAACTTTTGCATTTTAGACCACCCTAATATACATACAAACATACGATTAAAGTTTTCTTTAATTCTAAATTCAAATTTAATGCATTTCAAATTAAATATCATGGATTACAACTTAATACCAAAAAAGGTAAATTGTTAAAAGTTGCCCATAATTACAATGAATGTTTATCGTTTATTTACGGTTAAAATTGAAACTTTTTTCTAACCATTGTCTGAATTAGCGTACCTAACTTTATAAAAGTTACTTGAATTATACTCTGTTATCTCTTTCTCTTTTTTTCTCTTTCTGGTACTTCAAAACTTTTTCGAATTCATTCAAGTAATTAATTGAAGGACTTTTATTTTAAATTAGTTTATATCGAACTGACAATTTGATTATCGCACTAGCCCCTCACTCTGTTAAATAGTTTAAAACGCTTTTTTTAAAAACTTTCTGCACACGAAAAAAAAAATAATAAAAAAATTGTCAGGAAATTTCATGTAATAAAATTGGTAAAAATATGGATTTTATATTATCTTCGGCAATAAATAAAATCTGAGAATGATTTACATTCATGCAGAATTGTCTGTGGTATTTAAATGCGTTGTCATGGAATGTTTCTCGAATTCAAATTGAAAAATATTACTAAGTCCTTGATAAATCCCAGAGAATTATATAGAAATAAATGTTTGCCTGCGGAGGCATGAAATATACTTACTTAATAGTTTTTTTTTTAAAAAATTTGGTGAATTTACAAACATTTATCAATTCAATTGTTTAGTTTAAGGCTTTTGTTCAGTATGTATTTTTTTTAAAAATTATTGGTAAAGTATCGATACACCATTATATACAGGGGTTTACCAATTAAAAATAAAGGATTCATCTACTCTTGGTTATAACGCAAATACCTATTCAATGTGTAACCAAATTTAAGTACTCTGTAGAGAATCGAAAGTAAATGAATTTCATGTTATAACCAAGAATCCTTCATTTTTAATTGGTAAACCTCTGTATATTTATGATATAATGGTGTATCGATACTCCAATGAAATGAAAAATTTCGTAAACGTCGGATAATTTCGTACATTTTGTGTAGTCATAAAAGGGGAACATTTACATATATCAAATAGTATCCCGTCAATTCACCGAAAAACAATTCACTGAAAAAGTTATCAAACAACAATTCACCGAAACACAATTCACCAAAAAGTTATCAAACAACATTTCACTGACACACAATTCACCGAAAAACAATTCACTGAAACACAATTCACTGAAACATAATTCACCGAAAAACAACTTACCAATAGTTATCAAACGACAATTTACCGAAACACAATTCACCGAATCACAATTCACCAAACAATAATTAACCGAAAAACAATTCACTGATAAGTTATCAAACGACAATCCACCGAAAAACAATTCACCGAACAACAATTCTCTGAAAGACAATTTACTGAAACATAATTCACCGAAAAACAACTCACCAATAGTTATTAAACGACAATTTACCGAAACACAATTCACCGAATCACAATTCATCGAAACATAATTCACCGAACAATAATTGACCAAAAAACAATTCACGAAAAAGTTATCAAACGACAATTCACTGAAAGACAATTTACTAAAACATAATTTACCGAAAAACAACTTACCAATAGTTATCAAACGACAATTTACCGAAACACAATTCACCGAATCACAATTCATCGAAATATAATTCACCGAACAATAATTGACCGAAAAACAATTCACCAAAAAGTTATCAAACGAGAATTCACCGAAAAATAACTCACCAAAAAGTTATCAAACGACAATTCACCGAAAAACAATTCACCGAACAACAATTCTCAGAAAGACAATTTACTGAAACATAATTCACCAAAAAACAACTCACCAATAGTTATCAAACGGCAATTAACCGAAACACAATTCACCGAACAACAATCCATCGAATTAAATTGAATTGTTTTTCGGTGAATTGTCGTAGAATCATACCGAATAAATTTATACTAAACTAATGTGCATCAGGAATGAGTACAGTATATGTTAAAGGGAGGAAAGTAGCCATAACAAGTAAGGTGGAAAACTTAGCAATTTTAATACGAAAAACATTAAATTTGAAAATGAATCCTTGCAAGTGGAGAGTAAATATTTACTTTTCCATATATACATATATCAGATTTGTTCTCATAAAAGTATGTGGGGGAAGAGGTGGGGGATGTCTACATAAAGACATTCAGCAAAAATGATCAAAAATACTCGGAAATCTAAAAAAAAATTAAATGATAAATGTTGCATATACATATGCTTATGTATGTATAGAGGTCCTTTTTCCTTTGTCAGAGAGTATTTATAAAGTATTCATTATATCAAATACCATAGCGTGTGTATAGAAAATCACTATAAAGTACATAATTTAAAATTATCGTTTACATATATTGGGCCTCCGTCACTTAAAAACATTTATTCAGCAATCTCATGAAATATTCTTTAAACCTAACCTCTACATCTACATTAAATCATTGATTTGACAACAACAACAACAAGAAACATTTTTTTGTACATTACCACATCAAAACCACTGCTTTTAAGTAAAAAATGTAGGGAAACAAAAAAAGAAAAAAAAAAAAAAAAACAACTTTCCAACAATCATTACCGCACACCACCAGCTAAGTTGCTTATGACATTAAGTGCAAAAAACATTTTTATCTACTTTTTGAAACCAAGATATTTATAGGAGTCGTCTTCGTGTTTGCAAACCAATAAGTAAAAACCTTTTTCCATCATAATAATGTACCGCAACGTCTTAAAAAGGAAAATGACGTATATATGTACCTACACCATATTATATACCTTCTTATACATATTGAAAAATTCTTATATCCATATACGCAAAAGCTTTACAATGTGGTGGGTTTTTTTTTTTTTGTAATAATGTAATTATAGACCGAAAATGGTCTAGACATATACTTATGGGTAAATGTAATTGTAGTCTCGATAAAGGCAAAACTCCTCTTTTGGATATAATTTTCTTAAGGTTTTTTTTTTATTTTAAGTCAAATTAAAGTAAACTTTTCTAGTAAATATAATAAGGGAGGGTAGTAGCGTACAGAAAAAAATATTGAGCAAAGAGATACAAAAGTCGTTTTTTTTTTGGGGAGTCACTCAAGGCTCTATATTAGAAAATATTTTTTATTTTTTACTTCAGAAAATTGGAGATCTCAATAGTGAGAAAACTAAGTATTTCCCTTAAAAAAAAAAGAATTTAATTTTGGACGGAAAAGGAAGGAAAATTGAAGCGACTAGTATAGGCAGGTTTGCTAAATATTTTTTCGATTGAAGACGCACTTAAGAGTCCAAAAAAAAAACAGTATTCGGAGGCAATCCTTCAACATTCGACCTACTATCCAATAGCTACAATAGAAGTATTTAAAGATTTGAGATATTTTCCAGAATTTCCTTTAAAATTTGCAGATTTTGGTTTTTAAGTAAGTACATACATATATAGATTTAACATTTCGGATAACCGCTGGTCCAGTGAATAATTTTTTCTTTTCTTGACTTCACTTCACGCTAACGGCGCTAACTATTTTCATTAAAGAAACTTAATTGAATTTTGAAACGAAACAAAAATAAAGAAAATTAGAGAAATCTAAAAAGTGTTAAATATTAAGGTGCCCCAACTATATTCTGGTTTTTAGTCGAAAATATTTTCTGTAAAATGGAATTTTTTTAAATTCGACTTTTTAATTCCATAGTTATGCATCTATATACATAGCTAGGCTCAATGGGCAAATAAAATGTTAAAATTTGTTGTTGTAATAATGAATAAAGCTCAAAACTCCATCAAATTTTTGGTTTAAAACCACCAACAATGTAAAGTGGAATTTTAATGGCATTTAACAAGCTATTTTGTATTTAAAAAATAAAAACCACCAAAAAAATATTTAAAATATATTTTTATTTTTAATTAATTATGAGTGTTATCGGTTTTTATGCATTTGGATTATTTCTTTGTGTCTATAGTACCTACATATACATAGTTGTAGAATGTGTTGGGAGATACATTAAATAAAATTGAATTAAATTGCTATTAAACACATTTTTAAAATATCTACGTACGTACGTACTGCGGGTTAGTTGTGCTATTTTGTAGATATTTCGTAAATGAACATTTTTTATTTATATATGTAAATATGATTAATGAAATGTAGTTATTTTTCAAACATAGCACTTTGATCTAATTTTTCTTTTTAAAAATTAATTATTCGATATACATATTTACCTAGTACTAGTTATTCATTGAAATTTATATGAAATACCTGAACATTTTGTGGTAAAGTTTAAAAAATTTTTTGTTTAACAAAATTTTTCGTATAAAATTATCAAATACTCATCCTGAAGCCAAGTATTCACTACCAAAAACGAATAGTATTTGATACTGGTATACGATTATCCACAGGCAAGGTTGTAAAAGTAACTTTTTGTTTCGAATTTGTTATATTTGTTATCAAACTGCTAACAAACTGATAATAAATGTAACAAATGTAGCAAACTAATACAATTGTGCCCAATTCAGTTTGGACAGATATACATAAAATGACCCCATTACAAATTATATTGAGTATTGTTTTTCGGAATATTTCAAAATGACAAATTGGCGACAAAAATTGATTCCAATTTTCGTAACAAATACATGTAGCAAATGTAACAAATTAGGTATTTTATCGATTATTTGTTATAAAAGTATCAAATTAAAAGTATCAAGTAGTTTGATAAAAGTCTGATAATTTTTATCCAAATACCCGAATCTCTTAGATCTAACTATCGATCTAAGAGATTCGGGTAGTTAGATAATTAGGAAGTTATTCAAGTCATTCTCAAGCAATTGAAAGGATGATAAAATTTGTAACCAAAGCAACTGATGTTGTATGTGGATTAGGCTGCATTTTCAATGTATGGACATTTTTTTTTTTTTTTGAGAAATTAAAATGTGGCAGAGGTGGAAAACTTGGGTATGGGTATAAAAGGAATTTGGGTGAAATTTTAAACAACAAAAAAATCGTTTAGAGGTCGCGCATTCGGGTTAAAGGTCAAAAATATGGACTTTTTTCATATTTCGGCCTATAACTTTTGAACCGTCACATTTAAAAAAAACATTATTAAGTCAAAAATTATAGCTTATAAAAGTTCCTTTAAAATAGTATATCATTTTCCTACATTCAAACTTTAGGTATTAGAGGGAATATTTTTTGGAAATAAACAAAAGTAAATAATTTAAAAGGATAGAAAAAAATGCTTTTATTTCAAAAATATCCCCTCAAATACCTAAAGTTTGAATATAGGAAAATAATATACTATTTTAAAGGAAATTTTATAAGCTATAATTTTTGACTTAATAAGAGCAGTTTTTTTAAAAAAAAAAAAACTTGTTTTAAAAAGATACAGTTGGTAATACAAAAAATTTCCTATTTTTGACCTATTTTTGGACGATATTTCCCAAAATCCTACGGAGTCAAAAAATTTACCCTATATTACTGATCCCAAAAAGCAACTTTTTGGCACCCTAACTTTTTGAATTACGCAAAATAAATTTGCACCCTAATGTTCATCTTGTGTGCCTGTAGCTATTGACGATGCTTAACAATTATAGAATGATGGAATTTTTCCAGGCAAAAAAGAATTTATGGAATATTTACAGGAAAAAAGGATTTACTAAATATAAAAATGGCTTATCTTTATCGACTTTGTCTAAATTAACTTGTATGTTGATGTATAAGTTAATAATATAGACTTTTGTTTTTCAATTTTTATGTAAAATTTCACCGCAATTATGTTGTTTTATAAATCGTTCCCAGTATTAAGCCTTGAGCTATAATCGATATTGAATATGTAAAAAATAGAATAAAAATTGGAATTTCCATCAACTCTTTATTCTAAAATCTTAATTAATATTCAGCCGTAAATTGAAAATAAATTTTCTGCCTCTGATGCGTGAATATATATATATGTATGTATATATATATATATGTATAATGAAATGGTTTTCGGCTACCTATCCATATATTTGGTACATATACATGATTTATCTACTTCTCTACTGTCTCAAAAGAGAGAGTCTCCCACAGTGAAATTATATAATAATGTCGGGTATTTTATCATTATATTAGTACGTGTGGTTGAAGAAGACGATGGTGGTGACTTGAAAATTTATTTATGAATTTCATAAAATATGATGGTGTGTCTGTGGCATATTATACGTATATATTTTCCATTTTTCCATTTTTAAAAAGGTAAAAAGAAAAACGAAAAAAAAAGAAGAAAAAGAAATTGACATCAAATATAAACATACCGAGTTTATATCCGTATAAAAAGTCAAATTATATTTTTTGTGATATGGAAAATGCAATGTAATAAGCTTATTTCGGAAAATGTGAAAATTATATATTGATTGAGTCAATAAATGACATTTTCTATTTCCTATATCAAAATATATATTAAATATTGTAGGGTGAGAGATGTACAAAATCATTTGATGGTGCATATTGAATCCCCAGTACGCAGTACCTACCCTAAACCTAAACCTATTACCTATACCAATATATTGGTAATTATGTATGGTACGTACATAGATGAAGCAAAAGCTTAGTTTAGATTTGAAAGAAAATTTCATCAAAACGACATATGTATTTATATACATACAGTGGTGTGCAAAAAAATAAGTGTAATTCATATTTTGTATGAAAAAGTCGAAATTCACCAATTTCTCCTACTTGTTGGGATTGATATCTGAGAAATCTATGAATGCCATTATTCTTTATTTTTAAATGCTAATAATAGTTGCAAAAGTTGGGATGGGTTTGCGTTATTATTTAAAAATAAAAAATAATGGCATTCATAGATTTCTTAGATATCAATCCCAACTAAAGGGTGTTTTTTTTAGAGGTGTACACTTTAAAATGAAATAAAACATATACAAATCGGCCATGGTATTGGAAATATAATTTTATGCCATTAGTGTTTAAATATGATTTCGGGCATATGGGCGCCGCGGCTGGCTCAAATAAAGCGAAATCTGAAAGTCCAATTTTCGACCACTTTTTCGAGCATCTGGGGCCGTATATCGGCAATGACGCGGCGAATGTTGGCTTCCAAGTCATCTGTTGCGCCGTCTTGTTGAAACCACAGCTCTTCCACATTAATGCCATTTAATTGGGGAACAAAAAAATCAGTAATCATGGCTCTATAGCGGTCTTCATTGACTGTCACGTTCTGGCCGGCATCATTTTTAAAGAAATATGGACCAATAATTCCACCAGCCCATAAAGCACACTAAACAGTGAAAATGAGGAACTGAAACACGATTTTCAAAATAAATTTGCACAATTTGCTAGCGTTGTTCTGGCGTAAGTCTATTCATGGTGAAATAGCAAACCAAACTGAGCACAAATGACATTCGGGTTGCCCGATATGACCACCGTATGACAGTTTAATCCCTATAGGAAAATCAAACCTCTAAAAAAACACCCTTTAGTAAGAGAAATTACTGAATTTCGACTTTTTCATACAAAATATGAATTACACTTATTTCATTGCACACCACTGTAGGTGATTTCAGTTAAATGACATTTTTGCATAGGTTAGGTAAAATTTTTCTAACTATTTAATATTAAATTGTCAGCTGCCTTTTTTTCTCTATGATACACACATACACAGCAAACCCATTGATATACACATACATATAGAAAAGATATACCAATTCGAAAGCCATTTCACAAGAAGTGAATGCAGTCAACCTGTTTATTTAATTTTCAGGACATATGTATGCACGTATGTTGTATGTTGTGCATTTGAAAGTACGTTGATAGGAAGATAATAGAAAATTGCATATAAACTTGAATGCATATTATAGAGAAATCCGAAATTGAAGCAATGCACCAAAGAAAAATCTATATGAAAATATATACCTGGGTTCAAGTACAGTTTTGAAGTGAACTGCAACTGCTTTTCTATTTAAATATGTTGGCATATAATGTTTAACAAGAGATTTCATCCAGCACTGACTGGTTTATGATTATAACATATATATACTCGTATATATATACATAAATACATAAATACATATTTATGGTATCCTTCATCAAAGCAATTTATGAATATAACATTTTCTCTAGTATTATCAAAAAGGATTATGTGTGGATGGAAATGTTGCTAGCCACTAATTGGTTTTAGAACTTCTGACCAACGGAACTATTTAAGTTTGCTATCAAGTTTTAACGTTTAATAACAGTTATTAGATTTTAATTAACATTTAACGTTTTTAATTAGTGATGTGTTAGTGATATGAATAATTATTATGACGTTTATATTTTTTCACGATCGTGTATTTTTCGTATTTTTATTTATTTTTATACCCGTATGATGTTAATCGAAGGGTATTATAACTTTGGTACGGAGTTTGTAACGCCCCTTAATACTCAT
>JANSTT010016618.1:0-67431 GCA_026745375.1 Platyura marginata | reverse complement strand
ACATCATTGCAAGAGCTTGATTTGAGCAACAATCAATTAAAGACAATGAGTGATACGTGTTTTCATTTTCTAAAGAACTTGCGGGTTCTAGCTTTGCATGACAATCGTATTGAGCAAGTACTGAAGGGAACTTTTCAGGTAAGATTAATAAAATACATATTAACGAAAGGAAAATCTTTGAAATATTAAATACAAACCATTTACAGGGAGATATTCATGCAAAATTGGAGACTATAATTTTTAGCTTTAATAATTTGAAACACATGGCTCAGCATACATTTGTAGATATGGAGGTAATTTATTTTTAACTAAAGCAATTCTTAGATTAACCCCCTTTAAATCTTGCCAACACAAATCACATCAACAAATTAATTTGTGTTTATTTTTTATTTTCCAATAATGTGCCCTAAAACTAAAACAATTTCCAATTAAATACAAATGGATTGGCCTCAATGTTATTCACCTCAATTCTATATTAAATCTTCCACTTGTAAATACAATTCGTTTTCATTAATAATTGCTATTTAAAAACAGGCTCTTCAACGGCTTCATTTGGACGATAATCGCATTGAACACATTGAACGACGTGCCTTTATGAACCTTGACCAACTTCAGTATTTAAATTTACGTGGAAATAAACTAAAAACCATATCGGACGAAGCATTTCAGGTGAGTCAGTAGTTTAAAATGTATTCTACAATTTTAAATTTGGCGCTGAATTTTCGATGCCATCTTTGTGTGAAATGCAAAACTAAATTTTATTTTAGAAATTATTGAGTACGTTCATCAAAGCAATAATCGCAAGGTTGTAATACATTTTTGCGTTCGGCGAGTTAGTGTTGTTAAGATTTTTTTAAACCGGTGTAGATAATTTGATCGGTCACTGAGATAGTAACACCATAACCACTTTATTACATTGACCTGAAAGTTATGTTGTTATATGATGTTAAATCATAAAATAGTGATTGTTTTTTTTCTTAGCTACACCATTTTACATCGATGTTATAACAACCACAGCTTGTTGAACGTACTCATTGTTCAGTGATGTGGGCGCATTTTTTGTGTGACACTTCAGAGAAGTGTCATTTTCTCTTTTCGCTCCAACTAAAAAAAAAAAAAATCCCAAAAGTGTAAAATCGTCCAATTTTTAGCATGCAAATTTTATGTTTACTAAACTTTGTGCCGGCTAGATCGCGTTAAATTATCGGTTTAATGAAAAAATAATGACCGCTCCTAGTGGTAACGATCGTATATGTCGTGTTTGTGGTGTATCCAATGTGGAAAACTTATTTATATTCGACAAAAACAACGACGATCTGCTTGCCAAGCTTCAGACAACATTTTCCATAGTCGTAAGTAACATTATTGATCTGGTTGGTGGGCATGTTCTTCACAATCGGATTTATCTTTCCCAATTTATAATTTTAGGTGTACGAGGGTGATTCGTTGCCACAGTTTATATGCGCAGAGTGTTTAAGTGATGTTAATAAATTTTATTCGAAAATCAATCATTGCAATAGTCTCGAACGGAAATGGATAGAACGAATTAAAGATCATGACCTCTCTCATCATTACTTACAAGTGTTAAAGGTTGTCGAGGTAAGTAGTAAGAAAAAAATGGTCGAAATATTTATGCAGAGCAATAATTTTCTATGTAAATATTTTGATGTTGAATGATCGATACTTGTATTGCTATTATTGACAGCAGCTTTATTTACTTTAGTTTTACATTTTATTTTAATCAGCTGAAATTGTTTTTAATCTCATTACATATACCCGGACAGGAATGTCCATACTGTATTTACATTTCTATTGACACTACACAACACAGTGTTCAACCGATATTGATTTTTTATTTAATTTCAAGACTCAAGTTTGACTTGTTTATGAATTAAAAAAATGTTTTCAACGTTATAACTTATATCACAACAAACTTCTATTTATTTTAACAAATATTTAATTTACTATTCATATGATTGCGTCTTTAACGTGGCACTACTATTATAACTAGTACATACTAGATACTAGCCATTGTAAATATTTTTGTTGTCACATTTCGATATTGTTTATTTTCAAATAAATTTTACTTGTTGTGTCAGTTGTTAATATCGTTTTATCGTAATTTTGACTTTTTAATGGTATTTTATTTGTGGTATACGACATGGTGGGTCCTCTATTACTATTCCTCTACTACGGATATTAAAGGATCCGTATTTTAGGCACTAGTGTAAAGGAACCTAGTACCTATACATACATATATGGGCGAGTATAAATATCATAGAACAGATTCTCGAATGGCTGATGATAAATACTGCTGCGTTATTACTTAGAATTATTTCTAGAGAATATATTTTCATATTTTCTACACAGCTACAGAATTCAAGCATCAGATAATTTATTTGATGAAATATCTAAACAATTAATTGGTAGATTCTGAAATATTAAAGATGAATGCGAAAAAGGTTGCACCTTCTTAATGGCTCATTATTCACCAAAGTGATCGTTGTAAAATATTCAAAAAATCGTGTCACATTACGAGTAAAATTAGTAAATAAAAATTTATCAATTTTTAACCTTCAAACATTTGGTATGTTTAGATACTCTATCTAGATAATTGAAATAATTGTGTCCTTAAATGTATAGAAACTCAAACAAATTAGAAAAATTGTCTAAGAGACCTTTTGTGTCACAATTTAAGGGTCTTATTTCAGTCGATTGATTCAGTCGATATTGATTAAATGACTAATTGGTATCATACTGGCCTGCGTCACAAACTCACTGCACAATTTTTTCCAAACATCTATAGAGAAGTGTTTGTACTACGTTTCCGACAAATACGTAACGGTTAGATTCACTAAGTGCTGATACAGTTTTAATTTACATTGGCTATTATGTAGTCTACATATAATTTTTTTACTTCTTAAGAAATATAATTGGTATTTATCTAATATTTATTCTTTTTTAGATTTATAGCAGCAAAGCAAAGGCTCGAATCGAAGAAATTATTCCAAAGCCAACGTCACTTCTAAAGCATAATTTATTAAACAGCAAACAGAATTCACCAACAATACTAAAAAATCTCTTATTAAACCGACACATCTATAAAGTTAAAACGTTAAAACAACTTTGCATAGATTTTTTTAATAGAGAAGGTCCTACTTTGCTTGATACCGTTCTAAAAGTTGATCTGCCACCACTCAGTGAAGAAGCTGCTGATGATTATGCAATTAGTGACATAAATGAAGACAGCCAAGATTTATCTTACATAAAAGAGTCTATTGAACCGAAAAAGAGTAAAAAAAAGAAAAGACATCCAATTAGAGATTATATAACACCTAGACGAGGAAAGAAAAAATGGAATTTTCAGGTAACAAAAATTACAGATTCGTCGGGCAAAAATAATGGAAAAAATAAAGAACAACCGCCATTGAGCACACAATTGATACAAGTGAAAACAGAGCCACAGTGGTCAATAAATAATGAACCAAGACATTCAAGAAGATTTGCAAAAGCAAGTTCCAGTGAAATATTTGTTAACGATTTCTCACAAATAAAAGTGAAGAAAGAAAGACCAGATGAAGATGATGAACTAAGGAATGAAGAAATTGGAATAGAACAAGATTCAATAGTTGATTATAAATCAATAGGACTATTGAAATTACCTAAAAATACCTTTATAGAAAATGGAATTTCTGATAGTAAATCAAAGAGACCCACAACATATGAAAACGATCTTTTATATAGTACAGCTATGGAAATAAAGCCTTCAAAAACTACTCTATTGGAATTTATTGGAAAAATATCTCCGGAAAATATGCTTAGTGGTAAAAGAGAACGAAAACGTACAATAAGATTATCTGATCAGATAAGGGTAAAAACATTGCTAGCTAAGGAAGAAGCTAAACGAGCCAAACTAATAGAGAGAGCGGAAAAACGTTCAAGATCGCCGAAAAAACAACCGGAACCAATTGATGTAATAACAAGTAATATTTTAGAGAAACTGTCAAACCCGTCCAACTCAGATGAAGTGTCAAAATCACTTGAGCTGACAAAATTGATTGAAGGGTCAAATTCTTTTGAACGATCAAAATCGGTTGACTTATCAAAATTGGTTGAGCTGTCAGAATCGGTTGACCTATCAAAATCGGTTGAGTTGTCAGAATCGGTTGTGCTGTTAAAAACGGTTGATGCATCAAAGTCAAGAAAAATAGACCTTGAGGGATGTGACGATTCTGAAGTATTTGAGGCACTCAATATTACAGCAGTTCCTAAAGAAATTGAAGAAGCCGAAAAAGACAAAAAACCTGAAGAATCTCTAGACATTATTAAAATTGCAATGGAACAGACAAGCGGTCTTGTTAACGAAGAGAAAAACATGATCGAAGTACCTAAAAAACTTGTTAATAAGAAATCAAAAAAAGGCAAAGAATACATGAAGCATCTGAGTAGGAAAAAGAAACAAAGATCTAAACCGAGAATAAATTACTCAGAAGCACTTGTTGATGAAGCACTAATGTATGAGGAAATACTAATGGACAAAGAAGCGAAAGAACAATTAGTCATTGCAACAACAATTGAAACGTCAAAGGAGGAAAGACCATTAAGAAGAGGAGTTAATGATTTTTCAATGGACTTTTCCGATAATGACAACTCAATGGAAGATGATGGATCATTTTTCGATGCCATTTCACAATCGTCAAATGATAATAGTAGCAGTAATTTGGGCAAGAAAAAAGAAACTCATTCAAGTATGGGCAACTTATTATCGGAAATCTCCATTACACCTATATCTAAACAAATTGTACATAAATCTGATTTAGTGGTGAATCCAATAAATGTTTCACTAAGTGATATCAAAAAGACATTTAAATCTAATCCAGAATTAGTGTTTAATATAAGTTCGGCAGTTAGCATTCAACTAAAAACGCCAATTAAGCCTGAACCAATAGAAAATTTTCTAATATTCAGCGAAGGACCACAAAAGTGTACATACTGCGGTCGAATGTTTGCGGACATTAAGAATCTCGCTGTTCATCAGCTGGAACATTTAGCCATTCAAACTCATAAGGTGGGAGAAATTCAAATATTAGATCCGAAATATCGACGTGGACGTATGGTGCCAATGGGAAATCAAAAGTGCTTCCGATGCCTGAATTGTTGGCGATTGCATCCAAATAGTCAGAGTATACTCGAACATTGGGTGAGCGGAAAATGTTTATTTTATTGTTCAATATGCGGTGAGTCTTTTCATATGAATCCACGACTGATTCGTGAACATTTTCCAACGATGCATGGCATCAAATATAAACTGCCCGACGATCATGTAACAAGAGAAATAGAAATAAATAATAGGTTTAACAGTGCAATGAAAAAGAAGAGACAAATAAAGGTGGAGCGTTCATCTGTTTCACATGCAAAGCCTATAGTACAAAAATCCGGCCGTGTTACATGTGAAATATGTTCGTGCTCTTTTCCAAATATGCAATCAAGAAATTCTCATATGCGATTGCATAAGAATAAAATGTTTGTAATTAATCGAAAACATCCAAATCCAAATATGCCGTCGTTCCAATCAAATCAATCGAATTCAATTCGTATAAATCAAGGAATTGTTCGAGGAAATCCAAACCAGTCATCGTCCACCACAATCCGGATGACACAAAAT
Source organism: Platyura marginata (assembly GCA_026745375.1). Taxonomy (NCBI): domain Eukaryota; kingdom Metazoa; phylum Arthropoda; class Insecta; order Diptera; family Keroplatidae; genus Platyura; species Platyura marginata. Next base: position 61,766 of record JANSTT010016618.1, on the reverse strand, counting down.
CAGCCAATATCAAATCTTCGAATAACACAAAATCCTATGGCACGCGGAATGAATCAAGCGACTCGAGCCACACACGCATTACCACGAGGTGCACAAATTCGGTCAAATCAAAATCAATCGAATATTCGAATAAATCAGGTGCGTGGAAATCAAAATCCAAATTACTTTCAACATTATCGGAAACTGCCACAACAAATTCCACATCAACAAATTGAAGATTTGGACGCCTACTCAACAGTTGATGTAAAAACCGAAATTACAGACGATCAGCAATACTCTGATTATAATTCATTGGACTACTCATCGGACTATATATCCGACTTTAACAATATTTTACCCGTTCAACCGGAAATTATAATTAATCAACCAACAATTGTCAAAACTGAATCGAATATTGTACCACGCCTTCAGGTTAAAAAACTTCATGAACTTCAGGAACCCAGCTATGCAGCAGCATCAACATACTATCAGCCACAGGTGCCGCCAGCATCAGTACCACCACCATTGCCACCACAACCACAACAACAGCAGCAGCAACAGCAACAACAGCAACAGCAGCAACAGCAGCAGCAGCAACAACATCAACACCCTCACCAACAACAAAATTCACTACTGCCACAATATCAAATGGCACCACAGCATATAATTCAGGTACCGCCAATGCAACCAATTCAAATGCAGCAACAGCCACAATTTCAAATATCCCAAGTACAGCAAGTACAGAATACACAGTATTACAATCCGGTATTTGTTGTTCAGCCGCCACCGCCACAGCAGCAACCGCCACCTCACGATATATATCAATATAATGATCAAATGGACTTTTCAAAATATTATAGCTGAGAAACCGAACTAATTGACGGATCTTTAATATTGTTAAATAAATAAAAACAAAAAATGGAGAAAATGGAAAAAATATGACGTGACATTATGGCGGCTACATAAATATTTAGATTCCTGTTATGTTTTCCATCAAACATTTTTGATAAAAAGATAGGCCTTATAAGTTACAACAACAAAGTAATCTTTAACAAAACATGTTTAGGTTTTTGAAAAGCGATAAACAAAGAAATATTTTTATTTTTGAGAAGATTTAGTATGGGCATTTTTCTTATTAAGAGAACGTTTAAAATCATTTTTATGTGTATTATATATTTTTTAATTTATTTCCAATTTGCTGCCCGAATGCAAATACCACGTATCAGCAAAATTATAGTTTTTGGAAAACTTCTTTGGCGTTTTCTGTTTTGCTGATAAAACACAATTTCTATTTAGAAATCACTCTTTTTTTTTATATATATAAAATTACATCAAAACCTGAAATGACCAAAACTGCTGATACGTGGTATTCGGATTAGGGTAGTATTATGTTGAATATACGCCAGTGTGCAATAAATTTAATTTAAAATTAATTAATAATCAAATTAAAAGTGTTATTATTAAATGTAGTACCGGAGTGTGTAGTTAGGTACTCGATAAAAGTTTTCAAAACCAAAATTCATTGAGGAACCCCCTAAAAATATCTATTCATAAGCTATTCTCTATCCATACGGCATACGGATAAAGAGCAATTACGTTAAATATTAACTTTCAAAAAAAAAAAATATTCACAACTCCCTTTTAAACGGATAGAGAAACTTTTTCGTGGAAGCCTTTAAGGCCAAAGAAATTGTTTATATTAACTACACACATGTTCCTTGAAAAAAACCACCTCGTCTGCTCATAGCTTATACTGTTTTGAATCGAACATTTTGTATAAAATTTGTACAATGGAGGCTGGGTAGTGACCGACATTCAGTGACGTAGCGTGGATTTTATTTTTGCCTATGCAAATTATGTCTGAAATGTTTACTATAATCCGCATAACTTTCCCTTAATTGTTGAAATATTTTAATAAAAATTATTTTGTTTTAAGTAAAAAATTTTTTCGATTTTCTAACAAAATATTGAGAAAATCATCAAAATTATCCAACTCAAAACTGGGTTTTACAGAATAACCAATTTTGAGTTTGATATTTTTGATGATTTTCTCAAAAAAAAATGGAAATTAAATCTTACTTAAAGTACGATTATCTTTATTAAAATATTTCAACAATTAAGGGAGAGTTATGCGAATTAAAAGTAAGACAATCTGAGGTACATTTGCATAGGCAAAAATAAAACTCACAACTACGTTACTGCCACCACCACCAACGATATATATCTTCATTTAAAATATTTTTAAGAATCGATATTTTACAATCATTTTCAAAATTTCAGTGCCATAAATATACAGACAATGAATAGTTTATAAAAAATAAGGAACACTATACTTTTGTGATTGGATTAATAACACGCACACTTCTTTTTTTTTTTTTTTTATTCACTGTAATGTTCTCAATTATTCATAATAAAATGCCATACTATATCAAGTACCAATTACATAATCTTTGTTGGGAGATTTTTGCTGTAGAAAAATGATTTATGAAAATATCAAAAAGGAAAAATACGTATGAATACGAGTATACACACATATAACTACACATACATACTTATATGTAATAATTTAAATGGTTAATTACTATATAAGATGCATATACCTATTGATTATCTTATATTTTGTAGATAAACTAATAAGTTTATTTCAGAAATTTAAAAATTATGGCTTTTTGGCCATTAAAAAAAACTAAAGTTATTTTGTCAATGAATGAAATGAATGTTATTACTTATTGCTTAGAAAAAAAAATGTTGTTTTCTGTTTCTGTTAATTTATTATATGAAGTTTTTTTTTTTTTTTTAATAACTAAAGAAAAAAAAACTATTTCTGACTCTTTATCTACATTATGATTAAAAATGCAAATATAAATCTTAAGTGTCAAATAAAATAGATTTTTTTTATAATAATACAACCAATATATAAACAAGATATAGAATATTGTTTTTATTTAGACTATTGTATTTGAGATCCTATCCGCACCCTATGCCGATAATAGGGTGTACTATCACTTTTGATTTGCGGCGTCAAAATGCAGTTGAATTTTGTACCATTTGATATGAAAACGACCACATTTTAAACGTTACAAAAGTGATAGTTGTGTTAGGCCATTTGTTTGATCTTTTTTTTTTTTTTTAGAGTAGTAAACATATTTCTATAAACTAAAAGAAACAATAAAATAAACCATTCTTTGTCAGTCGGATCGTGTTTAAATCACACCGAATGTATAGCAAATCATGATTCTGTTGAACATCAATTCTGTATATTTATCCATCACTATTTTAATTGAACCACAATTTCTCTATTCGTAAATCGTAGAAACTCCAAAACTCTAATTAAGTTCTATCTCATTCTTAAGAACTTATTCACGAACTTTTAGACTTTCGAACTATCTAACTAGTCTAATTATACAAATCTATACTCTTTTCTTATAATTTTTGTGTAAATTTTTATATTCAAACCGAATCTTTAGTTTTGCTCGTAAATGATGAAAATTCAAAATGTGGCCATAAAAAATCGGATAGAAGTTTTTTTTTGTAAAAATAATAAATGGCCGAAATAGTTTTATTCAAATAGTTTTAAAAATCTACATACGAAACGCTTAAACTACTTTCTTCCGCGACCATTTGACTTAGACTTAACTCGCTTACTCTTTCCAGGTCTTGGTGCCGAACCTTTTTTACCTCTAGCACCAGCACCGCCCGGTTTATATTTATTTTTATTTTCTCCACCACCTTCCATGCTAGACATTTTCGTATTTCTTTTCAGGCCACGTTTTTTGCCACCAAAACCAAAACGGCTATCCTTTGCTTTTCGCTTGTCATTATTGCCCTTCATACCTTTTCTATTCGTTCCTCCATTCATATTTCTATTATCTTCCAAAAAATCTAGATTTTTCAATTTTCCTTTTCGGAATTTTTTCAGTTTGTCCAGCATTTCCCGTTTTTCCGTATCTTTCTGTACTTTTGCTTGACGCTGAATTAATTTTCCCATTTTTCTCTGTTCCCGTATCTGTTTAATTCGTTCCGATTTGGCTTGACCTTCCTGTTTGGCCATTAAATTCGATCGAACCTTTTGCATGTGCTCATCGGATTTAGCCATTTCCGCAAAGTAATCATCGGGCCGTTTTGTTTTAATACCTAATTCATGCAATCGCTGAATACCCTCAAGCACAGCCGATTGAGCTTGTCGATGGAAACACATTTCTCTTTTGAAATCGTTTAGAACGGGATCTTCGTCGGGTGTGAACGCCTGAATTTTGGCATTGCCAGCAAATATGTTGGACCGTTTTTGTTCATGTTTAGCAAGTTGAACGGCTAATTCGGGCGCAACAGCTGCCATTTCATTGGTCATATCTAATCGTTCGATCCATGGTAAATCTTGTTTGATTTCAAATAGTTTTTGTTGCAAACGTATCTGAAATTTTGATTTTTTTTTTTTATCTTTCGTTTAGTTACCTGTACATAAAATATAGTTTTTCATTCCAATACAAGATTTCCAAATATTTATAAAAATTTAATTTTGAGGTTAATAAATGAAAAAATAATACATATACTAATAATAGAAAATAAAATCAAATTTTACTTACTATATTATTAACTTTTACAACTTCCTCTTTAAGTTCTACATTTAATCCCGGTTTCAGGAGCCCCTTTGCAAAAGCTTCCTGAAGCTAAAAAAAAAACATTGTTGAGAAAAATTATAATAAAATATCGATTTTAACAAATTATCTATTTACTTCTTCATCTGATTCATTATATATTTCCGATTCACTACTATCGGATTCGAAATCCCCCATATTTGTCCAAAAATAAAAAGAATTTATTTAAAATGTTTAATTTGTCGGCGAAGCAAATCAAATTTAAAAAACACACGTGCAAATGAAATGTCAAATTATCAACTGCGACGACGCGATGACTGTCGGATTGATTACATAACGACAATGAACTTGAGATATAAACTTGATGGAGCTATCGTTAAGTTTATAAATGGTATTTGGTTTCCACTTTTACGAAGACAGTAAGTGAGTAAGCTAATTTTTGGAATTATTCATTATTTTTTAACTCGAATGGTATATAAGGCAACGTACAAATCAATTATAATCTTAGCACATTCTAAGAAAACTTACCGATTTGTGCATGGTGCATATTTCATTGAATTTTTTTATGGAACTATGCAAGTTCGATACTTTTGGGATTCGTGTTTATTACTAATCGAAATTATATCACTGGCCGCATAATGGGAACTGAAAACTAAATTCAATTTATATTCAAATTCAACGATCTTATTCCATATTCATATAATTGTTTGCAGAATTTACCGGAACTAGAGATATTAGATTTGGCCTATAATTCTTTGAGAAATTTCGAATTTGACCACTTTGATCAAGTAAATAATGTCTTTTGTTATTTTTTTTTAATTAAACATTTTAAAACAATGCATTATTTTAAAATATAGGTTGGCACTTTATCATCGTTAAGAGTAAACGTAAGTCACAACACAATTTTTGAGCTAAGTGATAACAACACCGGTTATAGTTTAGGTAGAGGAGAACATGGTAATTTAAAGATCTATTTCATTTATTTAAAATTATATAATTTTCTGACTAGCTTATAACTCATGTCACACAGGCACCATATATCACTCAAACATAAAAGTTTTGGATTTATCACACAATAACATTTCAAAAATAAATCCAGGATTTTTTAAGCCAGCCGAAATATCTTTGACACATTTATATTTGGGATTCAATTCTCTAAAGGTAAATTTAATTGCAAACAAATAAATGAGCGGTTTATTTTGAAAGTGGAATAAGTCAAGAGAAAAAGGCAAAAGAATATATCGATGGCTTTATAATACAATACCCGCTAACCCATTATTTTTATGTACTTTTCAGGAGGCTGTAAAAACTAAAGATGTTTCGTATAGCCTATCCTTATAGTATATTGAGTTAGCGGATGGTCAAACATTGCAAAAAAAACAAAATTTTGAAAACAAACTTTTTGTGATAATTTTACCATAATTGCAGGGTTCTCTCTTTACTTATTCCACTTTTAAAATAAACGGCTCAAATGTTTTTCTTTTTTCATATTTTTGTATATCATATATATATATATATATATATATATAGAATACAACAAGAGATATATTTGGTAATATGCCACATCTCCAGTGGCTTGATTTATCGCATAATTTTATTGGAGATATTGATTTTGATACATTTAAAAATACAAAAAATCTACAGGTAATTGATTATTTCCTTCTTGTACATATACTTAAATTAAGTTCAACAAATAAATTAAACATTTATTAGGTTTTGCGTATTTCGCATAATATCCTCTCAGAAATACCGGCAAATATTTTTAAATCAATTAATGATCTCCGAGTAGTGGACATGTCACATAACAAGCTTAGATCTCTACCAGACTATTTATTTGCTGATGATGGATTAGAATCGTAATTATTGATTTAAAAAAAAAACCCCCTCGATTATTTACACTAAATTTAAATAATTTTTAGACTTGACTTATCGCATAACTATTTAACAAAAATACCGATAACATCTCTGTCTAATTTAGCAGCACTAACAGTATGTGAATTGGATTTGTCCAATAATGAAATTACAACTATTCATAGCATGGATTTGTCAAATAAATTTCGGGTAATTAATTGTTGTGTCTTTTAATTATTTCATCATACATTTTTTTTTTGTTACATTTTAGGCTTTGTCTATGCTTGATTTGTCATATAATAAACTATTCAGTTTAGATGATGCCGCATTTGCTACATTACCGCGCTTGTCCGTTTTGAATTTATCACATAATGATGATTTGCGAGTCATGGACAAAGCGTTTGTTGGACTACAAAATAGTTTAGTGAAACTAAGCTTAGATAATGTCTCTTTAAGCGCTGTGCCCGAGTTACGATTGCCCTATTTACGGGTACTGCAATTAGCATACAATGAATTGCCATCGGTTCCACAGGATTTAGCCGCCAATGTATCGGCGCTGCGTTATCTTGATTTATCCGGAAATGATTTAACAAATGTGCCGGTTATGACGCAGCTTTTAATGCATTTAACGTAAATTTATATTGAACAATATTTTATCTATCCAATGCGAATTAATCACAAAATATTTAGATCGCTATCGTTAGCAAAGAATTCCATTACGACTCTAACAAATAACAGTTTTGCCGAATTATCAGACACAATAGAACATTTGGATATTTCAAATTTAAATCTTAAAATTATGGAGGTGATTTTAATATAAATTTAAAAAAAAAAAAAAATAATAAAATAATTTACAATTTTAGCGTGGCGTTCTGGAAAATTTAAAACATTTACGATCTCTGCGTTTATCAACATACCCCAATGTCAATAATTTTAATATTCCAGAAATTATAGATGAAATTGGTAATCTAAGAGAACTGTGGATTGAAGCACCGGAACAACAAAAAACAGCTGAAACACTGAATCCAGGTATGCCACCATCGGCACCGACCAGCGTGACGACAACAAATTTACGCAATGAAATGGTAGGATATTTACCGTCAAAACTAAGAACTGTTACATTTAGCGGCAATGGATTTACAGAACTTTCAGAAAATATGCTTAGGGTAGAAACTTCTTTGAAATTATTATATGATTACAATTCAAATGAAATCCATTTTAGGGTATTCAATCGTCATCGTTACATATAAATTTGGTTAATACGGGAATTTCGAATATACAAGCGAACTTTTTCAGACATTTAGGTGAAGCACAAAATGTATCGTTAGATGTGAGCCTAAACAATGCTAAACTGACTAAAATATCAAATCCAAATACAGCCATTATGCCACATATGCCAGACAAAGTGTTTCTAACCGATTTAAAAATGTCCGGAAACTCATTAACTTGTGATTGTGGAATTGGGTATATATTTAAGATATTGAATTTTATTAAGGTGTAATTGTATAATCTTGTAATTACACGATAGTTGGATTGAATTTTGGCAACGAAAAAAGAGACAATATTTTTGTTCAACACAACCATGGACCGATCTTGTATTTAACTCTGCTCAGTATACATTTAGAGCAAGGCCGAGAAAGGATAATTGTGATATTGACGATGATTTACGAGAAACAACATGTAGCAATAAAAACAATCAACTATTAATTGAAGTAATTTATAGAATTCATTTTAAAATATAAATATTCAATAATTTTCGCATCACAATCAATAGGTTCTTAAATCTGAAATTGAATGTGGATGGGAAAGTGGCTCGTCTCGTATAGAATTAACTATTACTGTTGGAGTATTATCTACTTTCAGTTTATTCTGGTTTTGACTCCTTCAATATTTATACAAAATGTATAAGGATTTTTATGATTATATAGCAAGAGTTTATGGCGTTTAATGGATAATAATTTTTTGTCTTTTTCTATTTGTTGTTTTATTCATAATAATCTGTAATTTTATATTTTAAATTGTAATAAGTGTAATTGTTGTGATTAAATGTTTCGCTATTCATGATTTTATAATCTTATCAATGCTAAAAGTATTAACAATAAATTTTAATAATAAATATACAGGAAATAGTTTTTTTTTCTTTTTTATTCTTGAGAACCATAATACATTGGACTAAAAATCAAAGCAAATAAGAAAAAACACTCAAAATGAGTCCCTTCTCCCTAATCAAAATAAAACCAAGAAAATTACAAAATCCTTGCCGTGTGATACCAATTTGCTAAAAATTCTACAAAAAAAACCCCATTCTTGGGTAATAAATAATAAAAAAATCAAAATCAAAATGAGAATTTGTGATCAATTTTTGTACTTCTATTTCTCCTGGCACAAAAAACCAACCTCCTGACTACTCTTTCATAAAAGAGCATCCCCACTCGATAACTGAGGAAAGTTAAATTTTGTCCACCAATTATTTTGAATAAAATTTAAGTATAACGCTATCCATCTATTATACAAATTTAGTGGATGGAACTGTCAAGTATTAATTTTGTTTACAAAAAAAAATATAGTGGAATGGCAATGTACAGAATTTTCGATAACAAAAAATGAATGTTTTAGCTAATAATAAATTCAAATGCAGGTAAAAGTGAGTTTTATTTCAATTAAATAAATAATAATAAAGTGAAATTATTTTAGTATCAGTTCTGTTCTAAATAGAGATGTAAAACAACATGGAAAATCATTTTTATTTGATGGATTAGATGACACTGCTTGGAGTTCAGATCAGGTGAGTAGATTTTTCCAAAGAGATAACTTAATCAGCCACATTTATTAAAGTAGGAGACATTAAAGTTTTTCATATATGTAATTCATATTCATAATTAGGTTATGTATTATAAAGAACAATGTTATCGTTGAACATTTTGCTCTCTCATTTTTCTCATAGAAAAGGTCTTAAAAATCATTACAATTTTCCTTCTACTTCAATATATTCCCTGGTCCCAATTCTAGAAATTTTTATCTTGCTGAAAAAAAGAAATTATAATGTTGTTTATACTTAGTAATTTTTGATATTGTTCTTTATTACTAAATTTGAGAAGAAGTACATATGAACTGCCTTACGCAACATTAGGTTCCTTTTGTTAAATGAGCTTGTGTATTTAGTTCTAGGCCTTTGTTCGTTGATGGACATACCGAACATAAATTCGGTCATCAAGTGATTCTGAGTTAAAAATCTAGTCTGTCTCATGTGAGGTCTAAAATCAGTACTAGCCCTAGTAATTTTCATGTTCTATCTACTTCCATGAGTATAGCACTGCAATGCCACAAGATAAAATATTCCCATCATATCATGTGCGTGCATAAACTTAACTCAATAAAATTAAAAAATTCTATGGGCAAAAAACACTTATTTCTTTGGTCAATCTGCTAATTTTTTTTAAATATCTAAAAATTTAAAATTAAGGGTGCACCACAATGGATAGCAATAGTATTTGAAGAGCCATCGGCAATTACTATCTCATCGTTTAATATCCAATTTCAAGGAGGTTTTGTTGGACAAAATGGTACCGTTACATTAGAAAACGATGCGAATGAACAAATCCACGAAGAACCATTCTATCCAGAAGATATTAATGCCAACCAAGAGTTTAAGCTAAGTGAATGTTTTGCAAATGTGAAAAAAATTAAATTAACCTTTGAAAGTAGTTCGGATTTTTTTGGACGAATTATAATTTATAAATTAGAAATATATTAAAGAATTGTATTGAAAATTAGTTTTTTTTCTTTTTTATTATTTTTGCGTTGAAATCATGAATAATATTTTCTAACAATAGTAAATTTATTTTAATAATATGTACTTAAGTATGTAACTATAGATCATAGGATAACGAAGATAAAAAACGTGATGATCCATCCTATTTTACAATAAATATTCGATAAATCATCAGTTAATATGCGGTTATGTTTACCTAATTATTTAATTGGCCAGTGTAAAAAAATTGTAATTAATAATTATTAAACCGACATTACTCACTTTGCACAATAGAGTATATAGTTTTTAGTATTTTAACTCGAACTTATCACTATTCCTAAGTCTACATTAAGACTTCTAATTCCGGCATAACTATAGATTGGCGATACCAAAAGATTTTTCATATATACATACATACTCCGTTGAGTAACCAACTTTCACCCTACAATTACTGTTTCCCGTAGGAGATGTTAAACTGTAGTTTATTCTTAATTTCTAACCTCCACAATATTACATCCATTTATTCGTGACCTTCTTGCTCTTATTAACAAATTTTCTCTTAAGACATTTATTAGGTTTTTTTTCGTCAACGTGATCTGCTAACTTTAATAATAATATAGTTCACAAGATGTTTCCAAAATGCATAGAGAATGTGCGAGGTAATCATTTTTTCATTTTCATTAGAAGTCTAAAGTAATTTAAAGTGAGACAAAAAAAAAAAATAATAATAAAATTAACAAAAACAAAAATATGAAGTAAGAGAAACAATAACCTAACGCTTAAAATTGCAATTTGTTGTAGCCAAAACATTTTATTTTGTTCATAGGGGATAACAAATATAGTTTTTTAGTAGATCTAACAATTTTTTTAATTTGTATTCGTTTTTATTTCCCATTTATAATATAAAAATATAAAAATGTTCTAATCTTATCTCGTCGACCGGCACATATTGCTTAAATTAATCGGGTTAACACTTCAAATAATACTACCAGCAATTTCATTCAGTCTAGTTTTGACCATCGAATTGTAATCATTGCCCAATTTGTTAAATCACAGGAACAAAAATGAGTGCGATTTCGTTATTTTTTGTATTCATTTTATTTGTTGATGTTACGCGTAAGTGACTTATCGTTTAAATATAGTTAATCAACTAAAATAATGTAATTTAATAATAGTATCACAAGAAATAACATTGCCAAAAAAATTTATTAGAAGTCGATATAGCCGTCGAACAACAACAACAACAACACCTTCTAGTTTGGATGTTGTTAATTCTACAGATATCTCTAATGAAACAGCAACAACTACCATTCCGTCCTCATTACCGTTAATCCCTATCATATCCCCTTTGGAGAAATTAATTACTAATGACGACATAATCAATGATTCGTTTACTACTACTACTGCTGAACCATCATCAGAGATCGATATCGATTTAACTTCTATAACGGTCACAGATCTATCTGATTTATTACTAGATAGAGATAACACTACTACAGAGGCTACAGCACCGACAACAACCGAAGACCCAACAACGACAACAAAAACGACCAAGCTAAATTGTGGAGAAAAAATTAATGATAACTATCCATGGATTGCTGTACTGGAACATACAGATCCAAAAGGTCGAAGTCGTAAAAAATCCTTAAGCAAAGGTGTGCTCATTGATTCAAGACATATTCTAACGACAGTGTCCAGTGTTCATAATTCTCGTCCATTTTGGATTGTGTACGTTAATTATAATTACAAAAATGGGTTTTTCTAACAAACCTTAAACAACATTTATATAGGTCCGGGATTCGTCTTGGTGACGTTCCGAGCTGGGGATCAGCAGAAAATACAAACAAAACCGAAATTGTCCACGTTGGCGTTGACGAAATCTTTAATCATCGACACAAAGATATTGCGGTCATTCGATTATCGAAAGATGTTAATTTCACAAATTTTATCTCACCCATTTGTCTGCCCAAAGACGATAACTATAATTTCCGTGAACTAGAGTTGCATATTTGTAAAAAAGCTGGATCTCATTCGGGGTCTCGACATCCAATAGTTAAATCTGTACCGGTATCACCGTTGTCGCCGCAGGATTGTTTAATAATGTTTAAACGAAAGAGGGCCACTTTTACTTTGGATGAATTTTGTGCTTGGGATGTAACGGGAGATACTTGCACAGGAGATTTGGGTGGGCCATTGATAGCACAATTGAACGGAAAGTATCAAGTGGTTGGATTAAATTCGTATATTAGTTCGGAGGTAAATTCGGTTCGTTTGTTTTTTTTTTCGTTGATTTAATATTTTTTTTATTTTTATTTTAAGACCGATTTTGAAGCAAATGAATATCCTGGAATATATACACGTGTTGGATCTCACTTAAATTGGATAAATGCAATATTAAACTATGAACAATATGATTGAAAAAAGGCAATACATTTTTTTTTTTAATAATCAATTTTTGAAAATTCACCAGAAAGCATATCCGCCGCCATATTTGAAATTCACCAGAAAGCATATCACCGTACTTGAATTTGTAAATTGTTATTCAACAGTCAAGTAAATCATATCGTTTTAGTAGCGCATACCTCGATAATTAAGTATCTAGACCTAGATTAGACTATGCTAGAAATTATGCACTTCCACGAAATATAACGAAGTGAAGAGAGCAAAATATTTATCTCATTTTTTTTTATTGAAATATTTAATTATTGTACCCCATGGGTACATTTACTAAGTCGTTCATTTATTATCAGGTGTTCAGTAAAAAAAACTAGGAAAGAATAATCCAGTAGGTTTTATACAATTTTATTCTATCTCTTAATCTATCTTCATCAAAAGTTAAAAATTGTCAAATGTATCAAGGACAAACTCCCAATACTATTCCGTGATCCGACAAAAGTTTTGGTATTGAATAATCTGCAATTTTAAAACAATCCACAATTTTGACTGAAAGTTATTATATTACTCTAAAACAGGGATTGACAAATTTTCTTCACTTTTTCTTTTGACTTGAAAAAACAACCAAATTCTGATGATGATGATTACGATTTTGGATACTGAGTTATTCAACACGTAGGTCGCAGGGTGGGCCCATTCCAGAGGTGACTCGTGAGAATTATTGATCCCAACATCATGGGACTATTTTTTAAAAAAACTTACGTCATTTTAATGGAAGAAAATGGAAAAAAATTGGTTGTTCACAGAACATCTTGACCGTTTTTTCGGTGTTTTTTGAAAAAGTGACACAATTTTGAACTTTCTTAATACAAAAGATATGTTTTTTAAAACTTTGTATTTTTATATTATTTTAAATTTCCAGCATTTTTTGTTAAATAAATTTTTTGGAAAAAGTTTAACCCTTTAAGGCCTAAACATTTTGAGTATAGTCGAAGACAATGAACTAAAGATGATGACTAATGGAATCAGCGTAAGGCTCACATCACAACTCTACTCTGAAAAAATCCATCTATAACATTTCGTATTCTATTTTGTCTCAAACCCATGAACTTCTAACTCTATTAACCCCTGCAAGAACTAACCGTGCCCAATTTAAACAAGTCAAGAGGCTATTGACAAATTACATAACGCAATTTTTGTCGTTTTTTAACCCCCACCCTCGTAACAGATCGTAACAAATTTTCAATCATCCCTCCCCCTATGACCGTTACGGAATTTGTGAACAGCCCCCAAGGTGATTTTTATGGCTAAGTCTCAAGAGTCCACATTGAACAGATTTGTAACTGTTTTTAAGATCGACTTATTTGGTCTGGCAAATAGTTCCCGCCACCGACCTAATGTTTGCTGGATGATGGTTCCTTTAAAATGATTATAACATTGCATTAATAATTCAAAATGGTGTAATCAAATTGTTTTCGACTACATACCGTTTCTGATAAAACTATAAACAAAATAATAAAACGAAAGATCAATCCATGAGGTCAACATGTTGATAATCTAAATTAGCTCCGCCGAATTAAAAAACAAAAAAAAAAGCAAATTACTTCCGAAAACATTATTTAGTTATTTTCGACAAAATGCTCTTAGAAAAGAGACAATCAGCAGCCGCTGATTCTGGCACGTACCTAGTCAAATTAATTATTTTTTTTACATTAATTCAATGTATTAGTGCATTGTGGAAACCATCAGGTATCAGTTATTCGGGCAATAGTAGATTTCGAAGAAATGCAATCATATCAAACGGTGACGATAAGGGAGAAAGTGACAATGTGAAGTCTCAACAGTTTAACACAAGTTTGAATAATCGAATTGACGAGTCTATTGTAGAAATTGAAAATGTAACCAGGAATAATTTGCTTATTGGAAAGTGTACATCTAGAGATCAACGAGTTTATAGTGATAATACAATTGTTGAAAATTCTGGTCCAAGCATTCTAAATGGAACATTGGAAGTGAGTTTTTATTTTTGTTTTCTATGCAATCCACAATAATGTCTGTTCTTATTTTTTTTTTTTTTTATATTATGGTTAAGATTTATATTGATGCTCCCATAAAAATTACATGCATTAAAGTGGACGATCAAATAACAGATGGAACTGGTGCAATTCCATCGTATAACTCTGGTGGAGAAGGTTTTAACTGGGTGCATATTAATGTTATTGGAAAATATGGCAAAGGATTTCATTTTAAAATTCATATTTATGGTGTTCCCGATGAAGATTTATTGTCAAAAAAAATTGGACAGAATTAATTTTGGTTTTTTTTTATTAATTTAATTTAAAATAATAATTAAAATAAATCACGATTACATAATTTTAAAATAAATATAAAAGACAGAAAAATTATTGTTTTTAATTTAGTCAACATTTTTAGCGCCAGATGGAAGTGGTGGTGGTGGTACATCAGGAATATCCTTATTTTTGTTAGCAAAATTTTTGATATTTTCATTTGTGTCGGTTGGTTCACCTCCACCATTACCAAATGAATTATTTTCTGATACTACAGCTGACATCTTTGCAGCTTCATTTAGATTTTCTTCACTTTGTGATTTTGACTTTTTCGTGCTGCCCTTAGCGGATTTAATATTAGGTTGACCAAAGTCACCAACACTGCCACCGCCACCAACACCACCACCACCAACACCAAACGATTGTTGCGGATAAAAACCAAATGGCGGTAAATAGGGATTTGTTTGATATCCACCATATTGATCGTACACCAATGGATACGAATTATATGCATACGGTGCCAAATTTATGGGATTCTGATTGTAGTTATATGGATTCAATGGGATAAGACTTGGTGGCAGACCAAATTGATTCAATGGTATCGAAGATTTTTCATTTGGTGAATTTGATTGATTATTATTTACTCCATTATCTGATTGATCTGATGGAGCATTTGATGAATCCATCTCCGATGCCAAATTTTCATTATTTTTATTTTCTTCGACAGGTGCATGCTGATGTGATTCTGTACCGTCATCATTACTATTTCCATGAATATTTCTTTGGTCGTTGGTTGCAATATTATTTCGGCCAAAAAATCCCGGAGTTATAATGTTTGGTGCTCCAAATTGATGAATTTGTGTATAAGAATCATATAGACTCAACGGATTATATGGTCCAAATGGATACGATGGATATGAAAAACCAGTCTCATGAATATGCGGTTGTATGACCGGATATGATCGGCTAGGTGCAATATTTTCATCGGTTGTTATTAGAGCATTGTACACTTTTGGAGTTCTTAATAATCCACAGTTACTGATATCGATGAGAGGAAGTAGTAGTATAAGTACCTTAAAGATAAAGAACAATTAAAATAATTTAGAATCAATTCAGTTTTGTGTGTTAAAGAACAGAACATCATTAGCGGAGCGGAAATTGTAGATTGTGGATTTGATGTTTCATTTTAGTCTATGAAATGAGTTCAATTATTTAAACGAAATTCTACCCAGGATGTAGCCACTAATGAAATGACCACGGGATGTAAGGCTGTAGGGCTGTTGACCCTTCACCACTGAGAACTTAAAGATCTATTGTAGATGTCCCTACTGATATTTAAATGTCCTCGTTTAGCGAGGTGTTATTAATGAATTTTAGCACCCGCTAGGGATTGTTCTGTCCGATGTCGTTTGGAGTCAGAATGTAGCCTCCTAGATGGCGAAGCCTCTTATGGGTTAAGACCGGACATTTGCAGAGTATGTGTTCAGTTGTTTGAATTCGTGATGTAAAAATGGTATAGTTAAGTTAGTTTAGTTTAGTGTGAGGGAGGGTGAGCGCCCTAGAGAGCCCTAAATACCTTAGGCCTCTATAGATGCGCCCATTAGACATCCCTCTTGATACATTTATCTCAATTGACATGACAAGTTCTTTTTTGTGGAACAAAGCAGCAATTGAGGTGTTCTTTTTACGGAAACCATACAAATGCTATTTCAACGCTATTTTTAAACAGTCATTTTAGAGATAATGTCATTATTAACACTTTGTTGACCGGTCACGAGTTAACTCGTGTTTTCATGCATATACGTTGTAAAATTGCCGGTCATCAATGTGTTAAGACTGTTTTTAAGTGCAATCCAACCACCGGCCTCAGATTCAAATCAACATACCAGAGAAAAACACTTCATGTTTTATTCCCAGTCGGTCTTGAACCCGGGACCTCCCCCGCTCCAAAGGCAATCACTTAATGTACTGAGCCATTAGATCGGTTAAAAATAGTATAGTAGTTAATTTCAAATATGTGCTAAATTCATAAAACTGAAATAATTGTTTAGAAAAAGCACACAGTCTTAATAATAATGTTGATGGTTCTATAGGCATTTTATGTATATTTGTATGTAAGTACTTGTTGATGTTACGCGTAAGTGACTTATCGTTTAAATATAGTTAATCAACTAAAATAATGTAATTTAATAATAGTATCACAAGAAATAACATTGCCAAAAAAATTTATTAGAAGTCGATATAGCCGTCGAACAACAACAACAACAACACCTTCTAGTTTGGATGTTGTTAATTCTACAGATATCTCTAATGAAACAGCAACAACTACCATTCCGTCCTCATTACCGTTAATCCCTATCATATCCCCTTTGGAGAAATTAATTACTAATGACGACATAATCAATGATTCGTTTACTACTACTACTGCTGAACCATCATCAGAGATCGATATCGATTTAACTTCTATAACGGTCACAGATCTATCTGATTTATTACTAGATAGAGATAACACTACTACAGAGGCTACAGCACCGACAACAACCGAAGACCCAACAACGACAACAAAAACGACCAAGCTAAATTGTGGAGAAAAAATTAATGATAACTATCCATGGATTGCTGTACTGGAACATACAGATCCAAAAGGTCGAAGTCGTAAAAAATCCTTAAGCAAAGGTGTGCTCATTGATTCAAGACATATTCTAACGACAGTGTCCAGTGTTCATAATTCTCGTCCATTTTGGATTGTGTACGTTAATTATAATTACAAAAATGGGTTTTTCTAACAAACCTTAAACAACATTTATATAGGTCCGGGATTCGTCTTGGTGACGTTCCGAGCTGGGGATCAGCAGAAAATACAAACAAAACCGAAATTGTCCACGTTGGCGTTGACGAAATCTTTAATCATCGACACAAAGATATTGCGGTCATTCGATTATCGAAAGATGTTAATTTCACAAATTTTATCTCACCCATTTGTCTGCCCAAAGACGATAACTATAATTTCCGTGAACTAGAGTTGCATATTTGTAAAAAAGCTGGATCTCATTCGGGGTCTCGACATCCAATAGTTAAATCTGTACCGGTATCACCGTTGTCGCCGCAGGATTGTTTAATAATGTTTAAACGAAAGAGGGCCACTTTTACTTTGGATGAATTTTGTGCTTGGGATGTAACGGGAGATACTTGCACAGGAGATTTGGGTGGGCCATTGATAGCACAATTGAACGGAAAGTATCAAGTGGTTGGATTAAATTCGTATATTAGTTCGGAGGTAAATTCGGTTCGTTTGTTTTTTTTTTCGTTGATTTAATATTTTTTTTATTTTTATTTTAAGACCGATTTTGAAGCAAATGAATATCCTGGAATATATACACGTGTTGGATCTCACTTAAATTGGATAAATGCAATATTAAACTATGAACAATATGATTGAAAAAAGGCAATACATTTTTTTTTTTAATAATCAATTTTTGAAAATTCACCAGAAAGCATATCCGCCGCCATATTTGAAATTCACCAGAAAGCATATCACCGTACTTGAATTTGTAAATTGTTATTCAACAGTCAAGTAAATCATATCGTTTTAGTAGCGCATACCTCGATAATTAAGTATCTAGACCTAGATTAGACTATGCTAGAAATTATGCACTTCCACGAAATATAACGAAGTGAAGAGAGCAAAATATTTATCTCATTTTTTTTTATTGAAATATTTAATTATTGTACCCCATGGGTACATTTACTAAGTCGTTCATTTATTATCAGGTGTTCAGTAAAAAAAACTAGGAAAGAATAATCCAGTAGGTTTTATACAATTTTATTCTATCTCTTAATCTATCTTCATCAAAAGTTAAAAATTGTCAAATGTATCAAGGACAAACTCCCAATACTATTCCGTGATCCGACAAAAGTTTTGGTATTGAATAATCTGCAATTTTAAAACAATCCACAATTTTGACTGAAAGTTATTATATTACTCTAAAACAGGGATTGACAAATTTTCTTCACTTTTTCTTTTGACTTGAAAAAACAACCAAATTCTGATGATGATGATTACGATTTTGGATACTGAGTTATTCAACACGTAGGTCGCAGGGTGGGCCCATTCCAGAGGTGACTCGTGAGAATTATTGATCCCAACATCATGGGACTATTTTTTAAAAAAACTTACGTCATTTTAATGGAAGAAAATGGAAAAAAATTGGTTGTTCACAGAACATCTTGACCGTTTTTTCGGTGTTTTTTGAAAAAGTGACACAATTTTGAACTTTCTTAATACAAAAGATATGTTTTTTAAAACTTTGTATTTTTATATTATTTTAAATTTCCAGCATTTTTTGTTAAATAAATT
The DNA here is from genome assembly GCA_026745375.1 of Platyura marginata. Lineage (NCBI taxonomy): Eukaryota > Metazoa > Arthropoda > Insecta > Diptera > Keroplatidae > Platyura > Platyura marginata. Next base: position 42,551 of record JANSTT010016618.1, on the reverse strand, counting down.
TTTTGGAAAAAGTTTAACCCTTTAAGGCCTAAACATTTTGAGTATAGTCGAAGACAATGAACTAAAGATGATGACTAATGGAATCAGCGTAAGGCTCACATCACAACTCTACTCTGAAAAAATCCATCTATAACATTTCGTATTCTATTTTGTCTCAAACCCATGAACTTCTAACTCTATTAACCCCTGCAAGAACTAACCGTGCCCAATTTAAACAAGTCAAGAGGCTATTGACAAATTACATAACGCAATTTTTGTCGTTTTTTAACCCCCACCCTCGTAACAGATCGTAACAAATTTTCAATCATCCCTCCCCCTATGACCGTTACGGAATTTGTGAACAGCCCCCAAGGTGATTTTTATGGCTAAGTCTCAAGAGTCCACATTGAACAGATTTGTAACTGTTTTTAAGATCGACTTATTTGGTCTGGCAAATAGTTCCCGCCACCGACCTAATGTTTGCTGGATGATGGTTCCTTTAAAATGATTATAACATTGCATTAATAATTCAAAATGGTGTAATCAAATTGTTTTCGACTACATACCGTTTCTGATAAAACTATAAACAAAATAATAAAACGAAAGATCAATCCATGAGGTCAACATGTTGATAATCTAAATTAGCTCCGCCGAATTAAAAAACAAAAAAAAAAGCAAATTACTTCCGAAAACATTATTTAGTTATTTTCGACAAAATGCTCTTAGAAAAGAGACAATCAGCAGCCGCTGATTCTGGCACGTACCTAGTCAAATTAATTATTTTTTTTACATTAATTCAATGTATTAGTGCATTGTGGAAACCATCAGGTATCAGTTATTCGGGCAATAGTAGATTTCGAAGAAATGCAATCATATCAAACGGTGACGATAAGGGAGAAAGTGACAATGTGAAGTCTCAACAGTTTAACACAAGTTTGAATAATCGAATTGACGAGTCTATTGTAGAAATTGAAAATGTAACCAGGAATAATTTGCTTATTGGAAAGTGTACATCTAGAGATCAACGAGTTTATAGTGATAATACAATTGTTGAAAATTCTGGTCCAAGCATTCTAAATGGAACATTGGAAGTGAGTTTTTATTTTTGTTTTCTATGCAATCCACAATAATGTCTGTTCTTATTTTTTTTTTTTTTTATATTATGGTTAAGATTTATATTGATGCTCCCATAAAAATTACATGCATTAAAGTGGACGATCAAATAACAGATGGAACTGGTGCAATTCCATCGTATAACTCTGGTGGAGAAGGTTTTAACTGGGTGCATATTAATGTTATTGGAAAATATGGCAAAGGATTTCATTTTAAAATTCATATTTATGGTGTTCCCGATGAAGATTTATTGTCAAAAAAAATTGGACAGAATTAATTTTGGTTTTTTTTTATTAATTTAATTTAAAATAATAATTAAAATAAATCACGATTACATAATTTTAAAATAAATATAAAAGACAGAAAAATTATTGTTTTTAATTTAGTCAACATTTTTAGCGCCAGATGGAAGTGGTGGTGGTGGTACATCAGGAATATCCTTATTTTTGTTAGCAAAATTTTTGATATTTTCATTTGTGTCGGTTGGTTCACCTCCACCATTACCAAATGAATTATTTTCTGATACTACAGCTGACATCTTTGCAGCTTCATTTAGATTTTCTTCACTTTGTGATTTTGACTTTTTCGTGCTGCCCTTAGCGGATTTAATATTAGGTTGACCAAAGTCACCAACACTGCCACCGCCACCAACACCACCACCACCAACACCAAACGATTGTTGCGGATAAAAACCAAATGGCGGTAAATAGGGATTTGTTTGATATCCACCATATTGATCGTACACCAATGGATACGAATTATATGCATACGGTGCCAAATTTATGGGATTCTGATTGTAGTTATATGGATTCAATGGGATAAGACTTGGTGGCAGACCAAATTGATTCAATGGTATCGAAGATTTTTCATTTGGTGAATTTGATTGATTATTATTTACTCCATTATCTGATTGATCTGATGGAGCATTTGATGAATCCATCTCCGATGCCAAATTTTCATTATTTTTATTTTCTTCGACAGGTGCATGCTGATGTGATTCTGTACCGTCATCATTACTATTTCCATGAATATTTCTTTGGTCGTTGGTTGCAATATTATTTCGGCCAAAAAATCCCGGAGTTATAATGTTTGGTGCTCCAAATTGATGAATTTGTGTATAAGAATCATATAGACTCAACGGATTATATGGTCCAAATGGATACGATGGATATGAAAAACCAGTCTCATGAATATGCGGTTGTATGACCGGATATGATCGGCTAGGTGCAATATTTTCATCGGTTGTTATTAGAGCATTGTACACTTTTGGAGTTCTTAATAATCCACAGTTACTGATATCGATGAGAGGAAGTAGTAGTATAAGTACCTTAAAGATAAAGAACAATTAAAATAATTTAGAATCAATTCAGTTTTGTGTGTTAAAGAACAGAACATCATTAGCGGAGCGGAAATTGTAGATTGTGGATTTGATGTTTCATTTTAGTCTATGAAATGAGTTCAATTATTTAAACGAAATTCTACCCAGGATGTAGCCACTAATGAAATGACCACGGGATGTAAGGCTGTAGGGCTGTTGACCCTTCACCACTGAGAACTTAAAGATCTATTGTAGATGTCCCTACTGATATTTAAATGTCCTCGTTTAGCGAGGTGTTATTAATGAATTTTAGCACCCGCTAGGGATTGTTCTGTCCGATGTCGTTTGGAGTCAGAATGTAGCCTCCTAGATGGCGAAGCCTCTTATGGGTTAAGACCGGACATTTGCAGAGTATGTGTTCAGTTGTTTGAATTCGTGATGTAAAAATGGTATAGTTAAGTTAGTTTAGTTTAGTGTGAGGGAGGGTGAGCGCCCTAGAGAGCCCTAAATACCTTAGGCCTCTATAGATGCGCCCATTAGACATCCCTCTTGATACATTTATCTCAATTGACATGACAAGTTCTTTTTTGTGGAACAAAGCAGCAATTGAGGTGTTCTTTTTACGGAAACCATACAAATGCTATTTCAACGCTATTTTTAAACAGTCATTTTAGAGATAATGTCATTATTAACACTTTGTTGACCGGTCACGAGTTAACTCGTGTTTTCATGCATATACGTTGTAAAATTGCCGGTCATCAATGTGTTAAGACTGTTTTTAAGTGCAATCCAACCACCGGCCTCAGATTCAAATCAACATACCAGAGAAAAACACTTCATGTTTTATTCCCAGTCGGTCTTGAACCCGGGACCTCCCCCGCTCCAAAGGCAATCACTTAATGTACTGAGCCATTAGATCGGTTAAAAATAGTATAGTAGTTAATTTCAAATATGTGCTAAATTCATAAAACTGAAATAATTGTTTAGAAAAAGCACACAGTCTTAATAATAATGTTGATGGTTCTATAGGCATTTTATGTATATTTGTATGTAAGTACTTGTACATATGTTTATTGTTATATTGTGTGGGAATTATACCTCGTGATATTTTAGCAACAACAAACGTCTACGAGTATGTTTTTTTTTTCTCAACTTAATGAGGGAAAAAAAATAGTTTGTCTCTTGGATGAAAAATTGAATGAAACGCCGCACGCCGCTAGAATGTACGATTTATAACAAGGTGCTAAATAACAAAAATATGCTTTCTCATCATGCATGCAGACTTAAATATTACATAATTAAAAAATAACATGGTACATATACCGATTATATGGTATTGAGGCGATATCATTAAATAGATATGATTGGATATAATGTAATAATTATCTGTAATTTCGTGGAAAAATAATAATTTGTATGATCTATGAATCTATGTGTATTTTTTGTTTCATAATTTGTTTAGATATGTATGTATAGGTGTTCATCATTTTTTTTTCCTTCTATCTGTTGAAAAAGTGTTTTTTTTTGTAGTATTTTATAAATAGTTTTAAAAAAAAGAAGAAAATAATTTGTAAAGTCGTAATTTGTAAAGTCGTAAACCTTTAACAATTTAACATTGAGAAACACAAAAAAAAGACTGCCAAGAAGAGGTAACGACGCTTCCACATATGTCTAACAGCATTTTATCAAGCCGACCGCAGACGTCTCCTCTTCTATAGAAGACAATCCTCTATTTCGGCTCTCAGTCATCCTGTAAAATTCTGGTTCTCTTTTTCCTATTCAAGATCTCGGTCGGCTTAATTAAATTTACTTAAGAATACCAGAATATAAAAATTATTAGAAAATACGTTCAATAAGGAATAATGGTTAATCCACTTACTATGTAAGACACACAACAAAGCATTAATAAGTTTTTTCGAAATTTTCGCCTACCAAGCGGTTTGGTGCTCATAAGAAAACCAAATCCAATATTTATTCTACTCTAGCTCAACACGTTCTTGGGTTATTATTTTAGTTTTATAATGGAAAACCGCCTTTTAAATGTTCAAAATATATAAGAGAAACCGAGGCTTCCACTTTATTTATTTAGTGAGCAAAATTATTTATATTGCGCCAACTATAAGTAGAGATAACCATTTTTTGGGTAATTATTTAATAGAAGATTATTTCACGCAGTTTGTATCGAGAAGCACATCACTGAACTTTTAACGATTTTTGTTTTCTTTATTTTTAAGGTAAAGTTTTCAAAAATGAGGAACATGAAATATTATTTAGATATTTTTACGTACGTTTTCAGGGTTATCAGTCAAATGATTATTTTCAAATTATACTGAAACTCGTCACGAATCATTCAAAAGTGACAAAAAAGCAAATATGTAAACAAAAACATAATTGATGTCGAAAACATTTTTTACCATCATCGTATTTCTCGTGAAATTTTAAGTCAAAATACATATGTTTGTCCGCCAATGGGTATAATATTCCGGCAAAAGAATTGCAGCTAAATCGCTGAAATTTTGGCCTATTTACTGATTGACTTTCTAAAATAAATCGTTACCTACTTTCAGTTATATACGTCTGTATGTACAAAAGAAAAACCAATATTTCAAGGAGCTACAATCTCAATAAATTATTCAAATTTTACGCTAAACTAAAATAAACATTTAAAATGCATATCATGACTAAACATCGTTTCTCAAAACATTTTATAAATCATTTAACCTTTATTTGAAAATATTATTTATGATCCTCCAATGAAGGGTCAAATAATCCAACACAGCATAAAACAATTTAACTACAACAATTATTTTAATGCATCTAATGACTTGGTATATTGCAATAATCTCTGCATTTTCATCATTCACGGGGCAATGGTAAATATCTTCAATGTTAGATCTATTGGTAATAATATTGTAGGTAAGTATATCCAGAAGAGCGCATTATGATATATAGGTGTAACGGTATTGATGAGAATTTATTATTTATTATCAAAATTAATTGTTATTATGACGTTTTTGTTTATTTTTTTTCTTTTTCTTTTTTAATATTATTTATTCGTTGTTCTTTATGTCTGAGGATTTTTTAGTAGAAAGTTCGTGATAAGATTTTATTAGGAGAAATTAATTAAATTATTACTTTTAGTAGAGGTTTCGGTTAGATATTATGTGATCTGGGATATGTTGAAGAAGAAGATGATGTTGTTATAGGTGTATATCAGTACTTGAATTAAAACAAAACTTTATGGATATTTTTAAAGTAACAACTTTAATGAACAGTTCGAGAAAAACGTTTACTCAATTAGGAATCGAACCTCGGGTCTTCCGCATCAAGTAAGAAGTAGGATTTAGAATATTAGATCGTGGGAAGAAGAACAAGAAAACTCGTAATGAACCATTTCTGTTTTCTAGTGTGAACAAATGAACGAAATAAACAAAATTATGCTTATTGTTTCTAAATTGGAAAATTATTCTTATTATCGGGTAAAATAGTGAAAAGGCATATTTTCTTTGAAAAAGTCGAAATTTAGTAACTTCTCCTACTTGTTAGGATCGATATCTGAGAAATCTACGAAATAACGTAAGTATTCATTATTTTCAAACGCTAATATTTTTTGAAAATATGGAAGAGAAATAAGAACAGCTGCAGGACTTAAGAATGCCTGTTGTTCGAAATAATAGGGATGGTTTCTTAAATATAAATCCTAATAAGTAGGAGAAATTACTGAATTTTTCATACAAAATATGCCTTTTCCCTATTTTACCCGACATGACTGTAAATATCTCATATAATTATGTCTGTAGGTGATTTAAAAATTTCAAAACAAAAATTAAGGAAAAACATTTTACTCTATATTAATAAATTCATTAAGTTGTAAAGAACAGAATATCAGATGTATAGACAAGATAATCCTTGTACTACGCGGAAGACATGTTCTAGAAAAATGCTACGTTATATACAAAATCGCGTATTACAAGTCTCAATATAAGAAAATAACAAACACAATCCCAATTCATTTTATTTTACGATATGTTCGCGTTATATGTACGAGGGATATTATGATCATGAAGTGTACGCTGGCCACATTAAACCCACGGCACTCCGGAACTTCTTATGTTAGTGGTTATTTCATCGAGTATTTGATCGAAAAGTAGTTTACTATAACCATAAAGAATCGGTTTTTATTACTTAATTAAAATTAAAAAAAAAGGAAATTAAAACAGTAAAGGACTTTTAATTTTTTTATTTCAAACCATAAGGCATGCATTTTTGGAAATAGATATTAAATACTACGAGGTCAGATATAAAGATACATACATGTAGATCATATATTTAACCATATCTAATGACAAATTGTTTATTATTATTATAAGGTAGTAGAGCTAAGTTATGTATATTTACAAAAAAAAATGTATCTAGATTACCTTCGCAGTCATTGTACACATTATAAATCCAATTTATATTTTTCTTAAGTATACTTTATAGTATTATATTAAAAAAAACCGTCACTTTTTAACACAAAATGCTTTTATTATTATATTGTCCAGAACAACAATGCTCAATCAATCGGGGCACTTGCAAAAAATCACCAACAAATAAGAATTTCCATTTAACACTTGCTAGATCAATTGAGTTAATTGAGTAATAAAACTTATTTCATGTTTACATTTTCGAATACAAAAGGCAAATGAAACTATTGAACGTAATGGATTGGCTTTTTATATGTACCTTTCCTCCATGTCGTTTTTATACATATAAATAATATACAATAAACTATACCTTATAATAATATTAAATGTCTTACCGCGGCAATGGTACAAAATATATAGTTCTCTTGAGAAGAGTTCATAAAGCAAAGATTTTTGTTATTTGTTCGACAATTTATTGTAGATATAACTAGTATCATACATACAGTACATGCATACAATATTGGTATATACATACATATGTATATAATACATAGGTACATAAACTATAATTTTCAATCAATCAATCAATCTATTAGGAATTAGGCATTTATTATTATGTAGTGATGTAGATATATTCAAGAATGTCAGCAAAATTTGATTTTTTTATTAAAAACAGAACTTAAAAAAAATCAAAAAAGGTATCTTTTAAATAAATTACATGTTTTCATACCAGGATGGCCCAAAAATATGCAACAATTATGTAGAAACTGCTACGCCGGTTATAAAAGGTTTTTTTTTCTGTAGGAAAACTTCCGATTTATACTTTCACCAAAAGATCTTGAAATTATTTCTTCTAGAATTGATTTTGCAGTGTTTTAAGCTGGATTTAAGCTTCTAAATTTTTTGCGCCAAATTTACATACAGTCTGTTCCATAGAAACGTGTCTTAATTTTTTTTTTTAATCCACCTCACATACATACATGTGATGGGAAATTGTTTACGCTATTCAAATACCTATCGGGCTATATCATCTTTTCTTTAGTATGTTTTGAAACCTTGACATCATTTCGAAATGAGTGAAAAATTATCGATAAAAATTGTGAAAAAGTGGATTAGCAAGTACAAGAACTAGAACGTCGATGATGGTAAAGGTAAAGAGGTAGAACCTCAAATAGAACAACTACAAAAAGAGAGGATAAAGTGAGTATAAAAAGAAACCAACGTTAAATTTGAACAAAGGAATACAAAAATTACTGGAAAAAAGTATTGATGTGTCTATTAACATACATAATTCAGCGAATGTGGCATCAAGAACCGAACAACCAATCTCGTCCGACAAATCATTTTTTTTCAGGCAATGTCGACAAAAAGTCGCCAAATACAGGCACTGAAGCGGATATCGAGATCTACCTTCAGAATATGCAAAAAAACTCAGCCGATAGTTGTACGAAAAGATGCCAAGCAATAATTGACAATAACGACTGGGCGCCATACTGATATAAATGCGCAAAAGGCTTTAATTTAAAATATTAAAAATAAATATTAATTAAAAGCTATTTTGGCATTTTTTATGCATTTTTAAGATTTTTAAGATACGTTTTTGTGGAACAGACTATATCTACTTGGGTGAGTCGTTTGAAAATCACTATAAGAAATGGGTCAAATTTGAATTAAAAAAAAAAAATGTCTGATCTCAATGCAAACGACTTAAAGGTTTTGGGTGCAATTTATTTACGAAAACAAAATAAATTTACTTTTTTTCACTCTTTTTTAGTGTCCAACATTTTTGCACACACACCCAACTTCAAATTCGACAATATTCAAAATCTAAGCTATCTATCCATTAGGCTAGATATGAACTAGAAATTAACTATTTTTATAAATAAGTAGTTTTTGTATATATACGAAGATTATTATCATAAAATATTTATATAAAGAGTTCATTACCAGTTCACTATAATTTCGGAAGCTTCAATCAGATCGGTTTTGTGGCATAATAATAAATAAATACAAGCAGATACGTTGGTATTCCAAATGCATTTACATATGCAATGCAAGTTGCATTTATTCAAGTCATGTTTTCTTGTTTTCATGTAAAATAATATTTATTCCCTCATAGTTCATATTTACATACCATTTTATAGTAAGTATAAAAAAAAAAAAAAAAAAATTAAAAAAAAATTTCTTTTAACTACTCGTAAATATATTACAAAAACATATTCAATGAAATAGTTTCAAGAAGAGATATGTAGATATACTTAAGTAGATATTTATTAGATGTCAGATTTGACAGAGATAGATTAAAATAAAATGGTTAAGTCATCAAGTTATAGGACGTTGTTGTGTGAATGATTTTTAATTCTCAGCGGTTTAGAAATTGAGGTAAATTTAAAAACATTTTTAATTACCTTATATTTTAATCATTCAATATCGATGATTTTCTATATTCCTGGATGATGTGACGAACCGTGATTATTATTATTCAAATCTTAATTATTATTGGAAAAAAAAAATTGGTGAGGCTGTACAATTTAAGCGTTCTTAACTCGTTTTAATAAAAAATTATTTAAACTGTAAATTTGTACTTGAATTGTTAGAAGTGATAGGCTATTCCAATAAATAAACGAATCACACAATTTAAATAAAATATTACTAAGAACAGGGAAAACACAATTTTTAATTTTTCACAAATAATTACACATTTTCACAATTACATTTCATTTATTACGCCGATTCGACAGAAACAGTATCATTATCATCAGTTTCTTTAGATGGTTCTAATGGTTCTCGGTTATCATTGTCTGATGTGTCTATAACTTCGACGCCGGGTGTTGGTGCACCAGGTACAGCAGGTATACCAACTGGAAGTGTACCCAACCATGGTTGCTGAACTATAACTTGTGGTGTATAAGATGGGATGGCTAGTGGATTCCATTGATATACAAATGGTGTTCCAACCTATATTGAAATAAATTCAAAAATATATTCAATTTTCATCTCTATACAAGCTTCGTTTAGCTTACAGTTCTTACAATTGTTGGTGCAATAGCTTGATATGCATGACCTTCACTAACACTGTATGCAAAATTACCACCGAATCTATCCGATTGAATAAGAGCCGAATCAAAATGGGGTGATCGTACATATGCTGGTGCAATGGGTACGGTTAAAATTGGTGCAATACTACCTTGCGTAGCAACCACAGTAATAGCTACGACTAATGCAATAATTATTGTCTTCATCTGAAATTCGATAAATTTAAAGTGTGCCAAAATACAGTTTTTTATTGATTGGATTGCATCTCACCTTTTTTATCGTTGTCACAAAGTATTCCGTTTGAGATCACACTAACTTTTGAATATTTAAATGAATGCCATTTTCCTACCTTTATATAGTGACTGCTTGTGTTAGCGCCAAAAAAAATGCTGTTCCCACATCAGATGAGAAGAAACTAGATCTGGATGAAATTATTCTATGGTACTGTAGATTATGTGATGGATATGCAATTTTTATAGTTAATATCAAATGGTTTTTATACCGTTGACGGTAGTATCAGAGATTAGTTGCACATAATGACCAATCTCTAATCTCAATTAATCCCGAACAATTAAATTCGACACAATTTCACTCGCATAATTTATGCCGGCATGATCATGATGGTGATCGTGACAAAAATCCTTTCCCATCTTATTTCAGTACGACACAATTCATTTGTCGGTGATAAATTGTGTATAATAGAGCCATAACTAAGCATTCTAGGGTTCTGGATAAGATTTTATTTTTACGAAGGATTCTGGTTTAGGGATTTTATATTAAGCTAAAATATACATATGTAGGACCCTGTCACCATATTAGTTACATAAAGTTTTTTTCAGCTTGAAACGACTGCTCAAAATCGAATCAAATTTATTAGTTATCTGATCCATATTTTACATAGAAAATTCCTTGTTTCTATTAATATTAAAAATTTCTACGTATCACTATAATTTGCATCTCATGCCTCAGTATAGGCATCCAAAGTAGTATAATACATTACACAGATTATTCTATCCGCATTAAGTAATAATTAATAAATACCATTGCAGAACAACAAGATTACATTATTTCAAGATATTTTCGGTTCCATATTCAAGGACACATGATGGTATTATTGTCGCCAACTATTTTTTCTTTAATTTATTTAAGATATATATGGCTTGTTGGTGTATGAATTGATCTGATTTTAATAATAATAATAATAACAATAGTATGTTTGAACAAATAATATGTATAAGAAGACAGTAGTAGACAAACTTTTTCTGTATATGTATTATAAAACTTGTAAAGGTTAATCTTTGCGAATCACTAGGCCATGTGAGAATGACCTTAAATTTTAATTATGACAAAATTAAGTAAATCTCTAACAAAAAATCTCCAAGTATTGAAAATTAACAATAACCTAAGAGGTGTGAAGTATCAAATTGGTTTGTATAGATAGTTACGCATAACACAATTTGTTCATTCCTGATCTAATGTGTGGTAGTAACATGGATGTAATTACTTATAATGGATCTTATGGATTATGTATGATTTGTATTTGATACAGGAAGCGGTAAAATAAGCCACAAAATAATTGAATGCAAGTGAATTTTCAGAGGTTCTTGGTAATCTTAAATCGGTATTACCTTGCCATATTGAATTTAGAGTTTTTTGCTACTAGACTAGTTAGAGGTATTGATATTGATTGTTTGGTAATCCTGTACATTAAAGTTCAGATTTGACTAATTGATTATGTGGTGAATTCTAAATTTTAAATTTATAGAGAAAATAAATGTTCAATAGAATACATTTGGGTTACTTAACAAACCGGTATTTGACCTGAAAGAGAAACATATTTATTAGCCATTTAGAAAGAAATAACGCTTACAATGTAGAATTGAAGTTAAGTATTGATGTGAAGAAAAACCAGACAACTTATCATTAATTGTGTTATTTTGTAACCATTAACCTTCATCCTGGTGCGCCCTATTCCGTAGCACAACGGTAGTTTACCGTTTCCCTGTGTTTAGCATTTTTTGCCAATCGCTTCAGTCCAAAGCTACAAAATTCTGTTGTTAAACATCTTAACTAGAGAATAAAACTCCCTCCCACTACCCTACAGACCAACAGGTGGTCGTTACGCGCCCTTTTATGAATATGACGGTAAACTACCGTCCGCTCGCCCGGATGAAGATTAAAAATGGTTCTTTTCGGTTCTTTTCATAAAAATTCAAGTTTAGTTTTAAATATTCCAAAGTGAAATTGATGTGCCCATACAAAATCGTGAGTGAACAATGTGAACATTAAAGAATTATGAAAAATTGACGATACGCTACTGACTGATTAAAATTCTTATTTTACTACGTAGCAGGTAAGTAGCAGTAACATTTATGTTATGTATTAGAATGCTGTAAGATATTAATTTCTATAAGAGAAAACAAATTGATACAAATTATTAATTATAATTTATTTAACATACATGTAAGGTAACTAACTATAAGCTTGTGCGAGACCTTGATGTAGTATTTTAATAAAAAGAAGTAAGTCAGTTGTTTATTACATATTAAAGAATAAATTATAAAAGAAAGACTTCTTAAATTGGTAATTTTTGATAACCATGTTTTAAATTAAAATCAAACTTTTCTCAATTAAATTTATTAAACCCACCAGTTTGATTAGTATAGTTTATGATGATAGACACAATCAAAAACAGGACAAAATTTTTCAAAAAAAAACATTACTCTCCAAAATAGGATGGTACGAGTGAGTGGTTCCATATCTTCTGATTTGTAAACAGACATAATTCGAAAGATCTTCAAGCATTCTTTGAGTAATTATGATTAATTAGTAAATTTAATTTCAATATCAAATTTGACATATGTAAATGTATAAATGCATATTTAGATAAATAAACAAATGAGAGTACATATTATATTTTTATTTCTTGTATCAGTCTGATGACATTATTTAAAAAACTCAATCATATTATTACCTGCATAACTATATATGTACATATATGATCTTATGATATAAGTATAACGCTTAATGCGTATATCTACATTACAAAGGAAAAACCAGCCTCACCCACATGATTGTTTTATTTTTAAAATATTAACTGTACTTTATACCTAACTATAATGTACATAAATAAGTTGTTGTTTTCATGGGTTTATATTTAGGAAAAATACTTATGTGCCTAAATTAAAATGTTATTGATCCTTAAAAGCAAAAAAAAAAGATTTTTTGTAAACCAATAATAAAACACGCATGCAAATTGTCTTATTTGTGCATTCATGCAACAATTATATGTTGTGTCGTGAAAATTTAAGTCGAATACAAATTTCATCATCAAGATATTGGATATTTTATATATTCTAAATTAGGTGTTTTCTGTATGCTTATTTTTCTTCGAAATAAATTCTTAGAAAAAAAAAGAGAACATTTGCTCCCCTTTTACAGATAGGCTTCTTTTTGTATGAATTTATGTATTGAGTTATATTTAACCAACATGAACAACCTCCCTTGAATGTCTTGGGTCGGTTATTTTATTGATCAATCTCTAAAGTCTAAATGTTTGCTGAGCTCTCTGGCTACAAGGCTTTCTGAGAGTCTCAGATAGATAAGAGCCTCGTAGGTTCGATTTGATGGATTGATTACAACAAGAAAAACATAAACGGGACCTATAACATTTCCAATCCATCCATAATGTGTTTCAAGAGAAACAACTGTAGAGCAAGTCTAGTTATATAAAACATGTCACCCCTTTTACAATTCTTATTGGTAGGGCTTTTTCTGTGAACTAATAATTTTTTTAAATTTTCTTTGCCGTTTTTATTTGAGGTTAAGGGAAAACAATATAGAAAAAACTACTTACATTTCGGCATCCGTGTTGTAGATTTTTTTGTTCAATTTTGAATTTATTAATCTAATATTGCTTTAAGCTACATTTTAAATTGAACAAAACACACAATTTTCCACTATTATTTTTAATAAACCGTCATATTAGAATATCTTTATTTGCGTTCTTAGTTCATTCTATAGAATTTAGATCAATGAATTTGTTATTAACTTCAATTTATTTAACGAGGCCTCCAAAAAACAAATAATCCTAATTGTTATTTAATTATTATGAATTTTAATAATTGGAGTAACAATTCGTATCTTTTAGAATCATTTTTTAATAACTTTTTGATTTTTTTTATTTGATTGTACGCCATTTTATTACTAACACAAATAGAAGTACTAGATTTCTATTGTCTAGTACTTTTTTTATTACACACTGTCTCTCTCTCTCTCTAAAGTGAGGTTATATACGCATTATTTGTCATTTTGTTTTCAATCTTTGTATTGTCGCCGACTAGTGCTATTTATTAATAAAACTTAAGATTTTTTACTGAATTTCAAAGATTTAGAACTGCTATGTAAGTTTAAAAGATTTCTGAAATTATTCTAAAGTAAACTTTTATTAGATTCTCATACAAATATGACTGAAATTGGAATCTCCTCTCAACACAAAGCCATAGAAAAAGCGGCAAAAGTTAAAAATCCACTAGAACCATTTATGGATGATTATTCCACTTATTCTATAAACGATGCCAAATTAAAAATTTATTGTAAATGGAAATCAGACATGGACACGAAAACTCTCAAATGGGCTTTCAAATTGGCTGAACGTAATGTTGGTCCATTCTATAGAGTATCACCAATTGGATGGCAACCAAAAGTGAAACAAGCCGATTTAAATAAGAATTGGGCACGATATTTGGTCACTTGTGATAAAAATAAAAACCCAATTGCCTATGCAATGTTTCGATTTGATATGGACTATGGAACAAGTGTGTTGTATTGGTAAGGATAGGTGCTCTAGTTCTCCTTGAGACTATAGATTAAACACATTTTTCTTTCTAGCTATGAAATGCAAATTGATAAAGAATATCAACGAAAAGGCTTAGGACGATTTATGATGACAGCGTTAGAACGAATGGCCAAACATTACGATATGGAAAAGGTTATACTGACCGTGCTGAATAATAATCAGGATGGGATCACATTTTTTAAAAATTTAGGATACAGCAGAGATGATACATCACCGGATACAAATGAAAACACTGGATATGAAATATTAAGTAAATTCGTAAGATAAATCTATTTATTGTTCTTTTTTATGCGAATATGCCATTAGATAACTTTCTATGGAATTTAAGATTTTGTGTGGAAAGAAGCCTCACTGAAATTTGCCATTTTTATATCGAAATTACTAAGTCCATTGACTGAATGCGTTGACAATGTTATTTGCACCTTATTGTATACGTTAAACCATTCGGGATGATGATCCATAGATTCGGCCAACAGTGCCAGACGTGTCATAAATCCAAATGCCTGTAAAGTTCAAGTTCTGTTAAATTCACATAAAAAATTATTAGAGATTATGAGTTAAGTAATATTAGAGATCTTTATGTGTTATAGCTTTCGATAGATTCTCCTCTAAAATGCATGAGGACGCTTTAAAATCCATGCTAAAATCCGATTTTAGATTAAGTATTCACAAATAATCATAAAAAATTGAACATATGGGATCCGCATTGACTGAAGATCAACCAGTACAAAAAAAGCATCTTAATTATTCTATAGATTAAAAACTTATTTCGAATCAAAGGAACTATATTTGTGTACGGGTTTAATAATTAACATATGGACTATTTTTAAAAATTACCTCATTAAAATTTTTGAATAAAAATTCTTTGTAAATGGCATCGCGATCTTTAACCATTGTCCATCCTTTAGCGAGTAACGGTTGTAATTTTTCTGTACGATCGGTATCGGTTAGTTTTGTTGCCTGAAAAAAAATTTTTAATTAAAAATTGGTGAACATAGTTGCAAAACATGGGATCAATGGAACTAAGAGATAACAGACTACCAAAAAAAATAATACAAAATCTATACGCGAGGGTGTAATCACTGAAAAATTCTTAGGAGACGATTAACGATTAATTGGCAGTGACTGCAGTGTAAGCAATTTTTTAATAAAAGATTGTTGAAATCTAAGTAATTCGATATTTGTTCCTGGACGATATAATTTAAAAAATGTTCAATGAAATGAGACCAAAACAACAGAAAATCAGCAATCGCAAAATACCTTGGACATTATACCAATTTTCCTTTCACTATTTTAATCTAAATAAACAATATCGAAATTAAAAATCTATTAAAATGTCTCACTTTCACGTTTCACCGCTCATGAACAAAATTAGAAATTAATTTTTAAGAAAATCTATACGCAGCATCCTTTATTTGATATAAAGACGAACCTATTTAAAATCAATAATTAATGAATATATAAAAAAAAAATACTTACCATTTTTCTACGAGACCCCGTTGAACTATTAGCCAGTTTTATGGTACAGTAATATCGTGGCAAATTACTTTGATTGAAAGAACAATCACTTGTGGCTAAAATATCTTGTTTCCACGCTAAATTATTCTGTTTTTGTTTCACTTGTTGATGGTGATGGTCGTAATAATGTTGATGATGATGATGACCTTTAACAGTACTCATACAACTGAAACACTGTAAGTTCACTATGAATGGTTCAGTGAATTTGATAACAGTGTAGTTGAAAATTTTAAATAATTTATTAGTTATCAACATTTTTTTGATGCGATTATTCTATTTAAAGTCGTTTTTTTCTTATTGTTGTTTATCTCCGTCTCCTCAAAAAAAATCTACAATTTTTGCATTTACTTGACATTTGAGGTTATGAGAGGTATGCGCACAATCCGAGATATATCAGCTGAAGATGTCAAGTTTATAATTTCTACAAGTCTGGCATTATATGATAAGATCCTCTAAAATTTTCCGTCGCTTCTGATCTTGGCTTAGGGTGAAAAAAATTGGGATGTCGAAATCAGAAGTTTAAAATTTATAAGGCAGTTACTTGAATTCCAGGTTTTAGGTGATAGACCCACAGAATATACCTACTGTTGAGAATTAAAACACAATCGTACCTATTTATGCCATTCTGTGATGGAGGACTTTGCCTATTCTAATGTGACTTCTCTTTTACCAAAAACGTGATGTTGCTAGTCAATCTGAGCTAACAAAATTAGATTGAAGAGATTGTCCATTTATCAATTAAATATTGCTTCAGTTTTGTTTTAGGTTCGCAAATTAATTAATGATTTATGTTATGTTCAGCCATCCGATATTCCTTGAAGTATGGTGTAGTTCAGAAAATTAAATTAAATTTGCAATTTTTTTTTTATTTTACGACACATATGCAAATTAATAATAATAAATCAATAATTATGCTTTACTTTTAAAACTAAGCTTTTTTTAAACCATTTATGTTGAGATTAACTGCCATAACTATGGTTGAGATTTTTTAATTCGTTTTTGGCACGTATGTCAATATAATAACGGAACGAGCAGCTATTGGAATTGATGTCGAATGAACTTTAACCCTGAAATTTAAAATAAAAAATTAATTAAAATTAAAATTCCGACAAAAATTTGGAAATGTTTCTTTCATACTTTTCGACAATTTTGTCCACGTTATAGTTTTTGCTAAACAAATGAACTGTCAATTGATCTGGCATTCCTTTAACGTCGCCAAAATTGGAAGATACACCAAGATCGGTTGGATTGTAGGCGACAAAGTATCCAGGGTTACCAGATTTAATTCTGAAAATTTTTTACATTTTTTTTAACAAAAATTATGCAAAACAAATATTTTAAAACTATTTCGAGAAATATTCCTCGATTGGCTTATTAATCAATAATAAACGCTTTATAAAAGGTTTTCTACAGAAATATCTTTAATTTAGACTGGGGTGATAAGATTTTTCGAAATTTGGGATATTTGCACAGTTACTAGTTGAGAAATAGTTTCAGGTCCAGGTGTAATCGTATCCGTCACACGGATAACATCGTCATACTTCCATTTTATAGTTACACAAAGAGAAACAACGTCGAGAGATTTTTGTATTCGGATGTAGTTTTTGTCCAGTTTTGACGTATCGTCTTATAATGTTGTAAATAGAGCTTTTATCGTCATTCATTGATTCATTCATTGATGGATTCATTGCTCTCGAGAAATTTTTTACAAATTTTGATTGTGTACATTTGGGCACAATCTTATACATTTCCGATAACCTAAGTATCTCCATCACAAAAATTACATTTAGCTATATCGAAGAGATCACTTATTGTCTATGGGTTGGGTGGTGTGGAATCTTTGTCCAATTCAGTGAAGAGTATTACATTACCAAGCCTTTTTAGAGATGCTTGTTTTAAGTATCTCATCGTTCCATAGTGTGTTCCAGCGCTATCTTGTACAACTATAACCTTTTTCCTTCACATTATCATTCCCCATCACAAATTATACTCATCATACATATTCATACTCATACTCATGACTCAATATAGGGATGGATTGATAGTCGTAGAAATATTTGCAACGAAAATTAGACAAATAGATAGGCTGCAGCGATAGTTATAGGTGTAGTCAATCGAATGATTCACGGATAGTAAAATTGTACTAAACATTTATGTATGTGTGACAAATATATGTAAAAAGCGTTAAATGAAAATTAAATGCTTACCCAAGTCTAAATATCCAATAAATGATTTAGTTGTGAAAAATAAAATGAAAAATTTATGTTAGTCGCTAGTGTAAAACAAAATTAATCAATAAAACAACTATGCAATCATTTACCTGGTATATGCAATGACTGTAAAATTTGCATCTGTATATACATCAAAACTTCCATGCATATAAGATGGTGAACATCTTAGTTCTTCCAGTAATTTTATATAACTCGCAGAGTTATTATCATAGGTAAATGCAACTAGTGGTGCAACCGCTACACCTGGTAGCAACATCAAAAATGTATGATATTCGGACAAATCAACGTTTGATCGTTCCAATTCTTTCAAATCATATTCCCATTGCATCCATGAATTATTGCCCAGTGCACCAATAATGTCGGTCAATTCATTGTGCAATTGTTTAGCTTTTGATGGTAAGCTACTTGCCAATGTATGCGGAAGTAAGCCATAAATTGGCAGCTCAATTCCCAGTTGTCCATCTTTGTTCGTAAATACTTCGGGACGTATAATATTTTCGGTAACCGATAAAAATCCTTCGTTATTGGTGGCATTTTTTACAATAACCGAAAATTCGGTCAACAGATCACCAAGCCCATTTTGGAATGTTGTTTGGGTGTGCGTCCAAAAATCATAATCGGTATGTACCATATTTGGTATAAATGATGTAATCTCATCTTTTAGATCTGTATTAATGATAAAGTGTTTGGCATGATTCAATCGAATGCCTTTTACACCGAGTTTAGCTAACGATCTCAATACTAATTCAAATTTGTCTTTAGCCAATTTATCGTTCATTTGGAGATCGTATCGATTTGGACCGAATTGACTAAGTACAAAATTTTGTGGCGTAACCTCTGTCCAAGCGGATCCATTAATTGTGGATAGCCAATTTGTGGGTATCGCCGTTCGTTCCACCCAAACAAATGCCGAACGATATAATTCATTTTCAAGGGCATTTTGAAACAGATTATCATCTTTGGTAACGAAATTTGGCGTTATATCTAAAATAACATTTATGTCTGTGTCCTTATAGTTGTCGACCAGTTGCTTAATTTTATTTTCAACAAGAGGTGTATTGACCCGATATGTATCGTCTGCTGGTAGTGTATAAATAACACCTTTAATACCTAAGTCCTTGAACTTTGCGACAGTTTCTGAGTCAATTTCATTTTTATGTGTGGAGTCTATTAAAGGTCCTTGTTTGTACCTGTGTGTAAGTGTAGTTAAATGTTTTTTTTTTTTTATTAAATACCAAATAAAATAAATACCAAGCCAATGGAGATGGAGCTGCACATTTTGGTGCACCAATAATAATAAGAATTGCACCAACCAACATTGCAATCCATAATCCCCAAAATAGAATAAAAAATATCCAACGTAATCGTACCCAAAATGGATCATTTGCATATTTCATCAATTCCTCCTTGGTCATGCCAGTGAAGCCCTGTAAATATTCATTCAATTATTTTCCCTTGTCACATCAAATTTTAATAATTTTTTCGGAAACCATTTTTTTTTCTTTCTGTAGATGATGTTGCCTCTGAAAAGATTATACTTGGACTGTGCTTGATATTATTATGTATTTAGGTGGATCGGTGCCATGGAATCGTTTATTGTTTATTAAAAAATTATCGTCATGGTGCTAATGGCTTTAATGATTTACGAGCAAATAAGGTTGAGTAGAGTTTGTTGTTTTATTCGTAATTTTAATAATAAATTTCCACTTTGGTTCGGTAATTCGATTATTGAAAAATTAAATTCCGTTGAATTTCAGTTATTTTTTTATACAGAGGAGAATTAAGGAGTATTTATGTTGAGAAAAATTATTCTTACATGTCAAG
This sequence comes from Platyura marginata, assembly GCA_026745375.1. Taxonomy (NCBI): domain Eukaryota; kingdom Metazoa; phylum Arthropoda; class Insecta; order Diptera; family Keroplatidae; genus Platyura; species Platyura marginata. Next base: position 22,268 of record JANSTT010016618.1, on the reverse strand, counting down.
GTGTTCAATTTTCGTTCGATTATCGATATTGGTGTCTTTGGGTAAAATTGAAAAAAAAAACATTTTTGCCACAAATTTGGAACTTATCAGTAATGTGTAATATTGGTTAAGGAATTGATCTTATTACGGCCAAATTTCATTGTCATTATGGCATTTTTGTTCTTCTTGAAACATTAAGACTCATTTTATATTCGAGACTCCCCTCAAGACAAATGTCATGTTGTTACACATAAAATTATACTATGAAATTCTAATCAAATACATAACTGCCACCTAAAGAACCACCAGTACAAGCTCAAAGTCGTAGACAATGAAGCATGCAGGTTTTGCCACACTGAAGAAGAAACAGCAGAACATATCCTCTGTGAATGTGAAGCATTAGCAAACACCAGACTTCGGCTATTAGGCACACCTTTCCCAACATGTAGGGAAATTATACTTAAGACCATAACACAACTGGCTGAATCTAGAACAAAGTCAGTAGTACTCTTGAAGATGTATAGACAATTGACCAGGCACACTGAACCGCCCGTGAAATTAAGTACTATGGGACGTTTGAATCAGGTCAAAATTAATATAGTAGTAGCAGTAGTAGTAGTAATTTTTAATGTTGCTTCCACCTTCTAACTTAAAATTAATATCTACCTATCTAATCATCAAATTATTAGAATTTTATTAGAATTACCTTGTCAGCCGTTCCAATATTAATTTTTGCATTGCCATTTTGTTGATCACCAGAAATGAATTGAACTTCATCCTTCTGGGCCAATTTATCTTTTTCATCGGCCAACATCGATTCATCAGCTCCATCTTCAATGTTGTCTGGTTTCTCACGAACCATATTTGAATTTGCAATCGAATTGAAATTCTTTACTAAAAATAATATTTAATTGTTAAAAGGCCACTAAAAAGTTACAACAGAATTCTGTACAGACACTAACAGCACTCAGCAAATCAAGAATTTTTACCACATCACCAATATGGTGAACCTATTATTGTGAAACTTGTTTTTTTATTTAATTTGAGCCATTCATGCATACAGCGTTGAATGAAAACAATTAATTTCTTAGTTGATATAACAAAGACGTAGATGTGTAGTATACGAAATAAATTATTTTAAATTAGTTGGTTATTGAAACAAATTAAGATTATGATTGGCTGATGTAGAATAGGTTTTGGCGGGGGGGGGGGGACGACGACGACATTCAAGTGCAGATGTTTTCACTTCATTGTTATAAAGCTAATGCTAAAGCATTTCGAGAATTTTTGTATCTTATCATTTCAAGATAATTTTACTGTAGCTGATGTACTATAAAAATTTTGTTGTTGTCGTTAATGTCGTAAAGGCTTCCCAGATAAGAAACATTAAACATTTTAGTAGTTGAAACAATTAATAATTATAAAAACGAAATATAGAAAAATGATTGCATCATACTCTTGATATTGATATAATTTTATAGTTAACGCCTTTTTCTTCTACTCAACAGAGTATACTTACTATGGATTTTAGAACAAATCAATATTAAAAAAAATTACAAATACTCACTATCGATATTTTCGGATTTATCCAAATAGTCTGGAATTGGTTTGTATGATTCTTTAGGATTATCACGACTAGTATCTGTTAGACGTGCTGCTTCAATGTCTAATTTCATACTATTTCGATTTTTCTCTTCCATTGTCTATTTTGCTATTGTATGTATCCGCGCTCTATAAATAAAAAAAAAACTCTCCCGTTCACTTTGAAAATGTATTAGTTAAACAATTAAATTAGTAGGTAGGTAGATTGTATCGTCATTTGAATAAAATAACCACAAGCATCAATGAATAGCTCACACAAAATGGCTTTGATATGCAAATTTTTTGTAGATTTTGCAATCTCATATATAGTGACGTCACGAAAATATTTCTTATATCGGTCAAGTATGGGCAGCGTTGCCAGTATTAAAAACTAACAATCATAGACATAACATATAGACTATACATATGCAGTTCAAAAATTCGAACAATTTTTATTTTGATGCATTTTTGAAACTCCTGCAGATTTTATTATTAATATTGTTATCTGTATCCATTATGGAATACTATTCGTTGTTGATATAAGTGTTTCTTGGATTTCGATAAAATATCAGATACACAAATATCTACTGCACCTACGTCACTATTATAAAAGTCGCTGAACTGGTACTAATACAATATAAAATCCAAGATTGTGCCTCTAACATTTATTGAAACATCTCATAATTATATTTCATAATTTTATCCGTAAAGAAAAAAATAGTTTGTAATCTCCAACATTAATAAACGAAAAATATATATATGTATATATGAATTTTCTGCATTTCTTTCTGATTAACCGGCTAAACCAGCCTTTTGACGACTTTTCTGCATTAGAGCCTTCAGCATAAATTGCTTTCGTGAAAGTTGCCGAACATGTTTTAGAAATACTTCCAAATCAATAACACCATTGCGTAGTGCTTCACCCATATAGTAAATAGCATCTTCGGTGGCTGCTTCTTCGGCAAATGAATTCAATAATCTGTTTAAATAAGAATTAAAATAGTTAAAATCGTAGTCGCACGTTTGTGTAAGGGAAAGATAATTATAACGACTTGTGACCTTCTTTCTATTTGAACACTGGTCATGCAGCATTCCCACCAATAATCAAAACTAACTTTAATGTTTAAAAAGTAACTTTTCATTAATTTGCAAAAACAACACTTCCAACTTTATTTCTAAACAAAATCTTCTGTCGACCCGCAGACCCCGATCACTACACACACATTCTAATGCTGCACACCTGCCCTTACTAAAGAGCATCAAAATAAAACTTACTGTCGATATAGTGGAGCTGTAGTCGTAACGGCTTCGTCCACATCGATTCCATCAATTTTTTCCAATGATTCCAATGATTTTTCCAATGCTTGTTGTTTATCTTGCAACACGGAAATATTTGACTTCAGTTCATTCTGTAAATATTTTATTTGTACGTCTAAGTACTTGGGAGGTAAATTTAGAAAATTAAATTTTACTTCAACACGTTCCAAACGCGAAATGTTCTCGTTAATTTTCGCTTTCCCCTCAGTGAGTTCTTGTTTTGTTCGATTTAATGTTTGAAGTTCTGCTTGACATTGATTTACTCTCTCTTGAATACGTCTGTATGGAAGAAATGATTTTATTTTATTGATTTCGAATACATAAAGAGCAAGTGAAGATGAACCTCTTTAATTTATCTTCTACAGCACTGATTAAAGATGCTTTTATGTGTTCCTCCGTAATTGTCCTGGTTTGCTGTGAGTTGTTCTAAAAAAAATAAAAAATAAAAACAAAAATAACAAAAAAGATGTTAACAATTACATAGTCAGCATTGTATCCACTTGATGGTGGATATCCGGACGGCATATATGGCATATAACCACCACTTGCACCACTCGCAGCTGCTGTTGGTCCTGGTGGTTGATATGATGGAAAATTACCAAAATTGCTTGTCGGATATGGTGGATAGCCCGTTGAACTGGTTGGTGGATATGGATTTGAGGGTGGTTGGGGCATAAATCCTGAAAAAAAATACGAGACCCAAAATAGAAACATTCGAATTTATTCGAATGGCATAGCATTGCAAACCTTGTTGTGTTGGATAGGGCGTAACATTTTCTTTTGGTTTCGAAAAGACTGGTGGAAACTCTCCAAATGTTACAATCATTACTTGAATCAGACTAAGGATATCTGACGAAGCCGGTTGCCAATCGTGAAGATATGGCAAATAAATTTTTCCATTATGATCAACATATATTGATACTTTGATGTGCATATCAGGAGTTGGTTTTACATAGCATAACGGTGCATAATTTGGATGTGTATCCATTAACCAAATGCAGACCGGAATATGATAGTAATTTTCTGGAACAGGTCATTCATTATTGCTATAAAATTTTATTAAAAACATTTTTCATACGTTTGTAGCATACCGGAATAGTTCCGGTCATGTTGAATAGATCTTTGTTTGTACCATCGTTAAATACTACAAATTTTAGAAAAAAAAACAATTAAAAACAATTAATGTAATATTTTTGATTTTTGTATACCAAAATTGTCTAATCTGCATACAAGATTCTTGTAGACTTTTAGTGAGTCTATTACATCCTTTTTTGTTGCTGGTATATTTTTATACTGAAATTTATAATAAAATAAATTTATTTTTTAATAAATTGGGTGATATTACAAATAAAATCCCACTCAACAAATACCGTTCTTATACGACTGTCAAAATTATATCAATTGGATTTTTTTTTGACAGACTTAAATATTAAATTTCAGTGGTTTACTAGTTTTCAAATATGGTCTGTAGCGTACACTTCCTGTTATATTCAAATAACTGGATGATCCGAATTTGGTAAATTGATGGATGGGTAACTTGAGACTCAATATAACTTGGGACTCTTATAATATCAAAAATCAACCATGAACAGTTTACAATTTAGATTGTTTTTTTTAAGTTGTTGCCAGAGATAGGAAACTGCTAAAAAATATTCTAATGCATACTTCCCGGATACTTAGCGACTGATAACATAATTATGAAATTAAATATGACGTCCTAAACAAAGAAAATCTATTTTCCACTAATATACGTACTCTGACCAAGAGTTTTGTTATTTGCCTTTCCTCATTCGCTCCAACCATAATTAATTTCGATGTTTAAGTATTAAATAATGGTATTAACTCTAATAATTTCACTAATTTCAGTAAAAATTTGAGGAAAATGATTAATTGTAAAAATAAAATGACAGCGATGACGATGTCGTCATCGATAATATAGTAGTAGGGGACCCGACTTACTTTATGTCGACTTTTGTGTTCAATGAAAAAATTGGAATTTGAATTATTATATTTTTAATTAACCATAGAAATTATTGTAAAAAAATATCATTATAATCAATTGGTTTATTTTTAAAATAGAAAATAAAACAAAAAGTTAAAAGAAAAAGCCACAAAACAAAAATTAAATCGACTTTAGAAATCTTGACATCTTGAAAGTTCTGGCAACACTAATCAAATGCCGAAGCGAAAAAAAAGAAAAAAGTCGTGCTGAAACGTCAAGTCACTTGTTCTCTCGGACGATTTTTTCCAAAGCGATTTTCTGTGGTAAGTTAAAATTATGTAACAATAATTTTCCGTTTTGTCGACCTTATACAATTGATTCGTTTGATTAATTTTAATCACAACTTTTTAGCATTAATTTCAATAGAACCAAAATGTCAGACGCCCCAGCTAAGCCCGTTGGTCGCCCTATGAAATTTCCATACACGTTTTCGGCCAAGATTGCCCAATTTCCAATTAAGTTCTATGTGCAGAAGAATTGGCTGTGGAGATATTATTTCATTGGAGTTCTTCTCAGTATGCCAGTATTTTATAAAATTGATAAATTAGGTGAGTATCATTTTGTTTCATTGCAGTTTCACTTCCACTTCCACTCATAAGTATATCCAACTAAATTTACATACCCAATTCTATTAATGTCTTTATTCCTTTCCCTTTCGTTGAAATATTCCATCCTTAATTTTGGAAACATTGAATTCTTTACACAACGCCTACTATAAGATGCAAAATCTTCAATAAATAGTATAAGTACAAAGTATGAGGTTACTATAACAAATGAAGAAGAAGAGCTGGAACCTGACCTCAGTTTCTTCCCTCATAAAATAGTATGCTATAGATGGGATATCATTGTAATAGGTATTTAGCAGCTCAAACATAGATATTCAAGAAACTGTTAAAACATTCACTTAAAAATTGAATCGGCACTGGTCAAAGAATGCGAATTGCTTAAAAGCCTACTCGATAAGAAAGTGACGTAGTGTCAGACTCCAAATGAACGACCATCTAACACATAAATAGTGCCAGTAGACTTCTGTTGGATCAATGGTACCGGTCTACAATTTACTTTGATAGCTTATTTCAATATTAATTTCAACGATCGTCTTTCATTTAATCTTATTCTTTTAACGGGTCTAAAGAGTTGAAGGGTTTTCTCAGTTGACTACCGTAGAAATTAAAACAACTAACCAAAAATCTTTAACACCATTACAGCAAATACACCAGAAAATGTTAAGAAATGGAATGAAATAAGAAAGGGATGGTACGGACCTAAACATTGAACCAATGGTTAATTTTATTATTATTTGTTGTGTAATTTATTAAAAAAAAAACCTTTGTGGAAATTATGTACCATATAAAAATAGATCTTGAATTATTTTAGACTTTAGAGATTTGGAATTTTTAGCTTTAGAAAATATTTTAAACATTTTTGTTTCTGTGAAACAAGAATTAGATCTGAATGAACATAATCGAACTAGATTCAAGAGGAATAATTTTAAGTGGACACCAGTAAGTATGTGAGATTCTAAATTTTCCAATCAAAAATCGATTTTACTTCAAACTAATTAAAGCTGAAAATGTATTAATTCCATATTTTTTTTTCTTTTTTGTGTTATTCCAGCCAACTCACCTGAAAATGTTGCAAAATGGGCTGAAACAAAGAAGAAAGAAGCTGCAGAACACCATCATTAAAAATTGTGTAAATTAATTATCTATTTTGTAGAACACATTCATTGCTTAATGTAATCGATTCTAAGAATAAATTTCAATCTAATTAATGAAAATATTTTTTTCCCTTTTATTTTAGAATTTGTAAATGTCGGAGAACATTTATATAGTTGGCTATTAATTGAATACTTTACTGCTAGAAGGTCACAATTCACAAGCCACCAAAACCGATATTCGTATTTGAATATCCCGTCTTATTTGATTTTAAATTCTGCACATTTCTATCTTGCCCACGTATAAATCGGTCAACAGATGTCGGAGTTGTGTTATTTTCCTTTTTACAATTTTTTTAAATTTTAATCCCAAAACCTGAAGCACCAATCTATAGAGAATGGTGGATTGAACAATATAAAAAGTTATTTAAATATTTGATGTCAATATTTCGAAATTAACTATTGGTGGCTTGTGATCTTGTCATTCTAATACTAAACGTTTCAGTTCCCCGTACTTAATTGATTTGTTCATCCTAAATGAAGGATAAATAAAACCAAAATTCATCATATAATAAATTTATTTCACTTAATTAATTACGACACAAAATAAAAATTCATTTAAAAAAGAAAAACTTCGGACAAAAATTGTCTGAGTGAATTTTATTCATTATCAAATAAATGTATTCGAAATTGATCCCAAAAAAAAAAAAATCAAAAATAAATTAACATAAATTCCATAGGCTAACATTCTAACATTACACTTATGAATTTAATTCTTCCAGTTCTGAAGATGACGTTGCAGCCATATCAGTAAGCATATCGCTCGGTTTAAATGGTAGATTAAGCTCTGCACAGCGTTTTTGTACAAACTTTTCCAGAACTACTCCAGACCTTAAAATATTATAAATTTTTTTAATCATTTTCTCAACCACCCCCCCCCCCAACACCCCTCTCCTCAGTTCATTGCATTTCAATTTACCTGAATATCTCGGAACTATTTGAATTATATAAGTCACAATTTGTAAATATTAACTGAACGTCATTCATAAAGTCATAGTTTGTCGTATATTCACCAAGATTCAATTTTGATTTGATTTTCGCAAAATCCATAGGACACTGAATGACATCATAATAATCGGGTACATCAGCCTTTCGGACAGGCCTCTCAAATGGCCATGAATATTTATGTTTACTGATATCACTAAGTAATTCGTATAATACTATGTTGTCTAGTTGAAGACTGTCGTCCGCACGACGTGATTGACGACCAACCGTTGCTGTGGTGATGGTGGTGGTGGTCTTTGAATTAGTTGCATGTGTCATGGGTATTTCATCAATTTCACTGTCATCATTATCCTGATGATTATGATGATGATCACCATTTATCATTTTGTTTGATGCCGTAGAACTTCTCGGAGTTGTTCGTTTTTTTGATAGTTTTCGATTTTGTGTGGACGTAGACGGTCTTTCGGTTCGACGTATTTTGTTGGCAATTACCTCATCGTCACTTTCGGTGTCTGCAAAGATTTTTTTTGTTTTTTTTTTTAATTTTTGATTAATTTCTTTAATTGCATTGAACATTCTTACCACTATTGACCATAGATTCCGGTCGTTTTTTTGAACGTTTTTTAATTTCTGCATTATTAATTCATATTTGGTTAAAAAAAAATTAAATAGAAAAAAAAACACTTACTGGTTGGGTCCTTTATTGTTTCTGCTATAGCTTCCACTTTAGTTTTGGGAACTATGGATAGAAAATTATCCGTAAATTGAAAAAAAATATATTTTCGAATAACGATCAATTACTTGTATTAGACTCTTCGGCTTTTGATACGTTTGGTTTCTTTCGGGTTGGTTCACCTTCACTGTCTAACATTTAAAGAAGAAAAAAAAAATGTTTGTACAATTTCATTAAATATTATTTTAAAAATTCTGAAAGAATTAAATTCATGATCCGCGATATACTGAGAAGTTTAGGTTTTGGAAAATGCAACCAGTACCTAGTACATACTCAACAACGGCGACACTATTAATGATCCATCTCTTGAAAAACTTAGTTTAGTAATTTTAATCCTTAAAAAAGTGAACCTCTCTCTCCCTTAAAAATGGAAACGATTTTTAAATATGCCCGTTGAAACAATGAAATTAGATTAGCCATCTGTTGAGTAATATTAAAATTAAAAACTGCCATAACGTTAGATTTTAAAATTCTCAATTCTGATTGGATTAGCCCTCTGACAGGCACACCTGATCTCTCGGGCACAACCATAATCCATCTTTGTATATAAATGAATAGAAGTGTCTATCTATTATTCTAGCAATTAACTCTTGAAAAGACTGCATATCGCAAATTATTGGAACAACAAACTCTGAGATTGGGTATCTTTTGTTCGATACTTGTTTTTAAGTTTATTTTCTTCCAAAAGTGCCCATTTTTTTTATTGAGAAATCACAATCTGGTCAATATTTGGTGGTTTTTTTAATTTTCACTCATATTCTTTTATCATTCCTATAGTTAGTTACCTTTAACTTGGTTAAACACCTCTTAATTGAAGGGCAATGTCTAAGAGCCAGTGTGCCTGGTTTCGTTTCAGAAATAGGTGTGCCCAACAGAACGTTAATATTAAATTATGTGTCACATATTTTATAGAACTTTAATAATCCTGTTTGGATTAGAGAATTAAGGTAGACGTAATTAGGATTCAGTATAAATAAGCTACAAGAGCTAACTAGAAATTATGTAGTTCAGTCAAGTAAGGACAAGTTTAATTCAATCAAGTAGTCAACCAGTATTTACATATATATTAACAAGTGTTTAGTTGTACCAAAAAAAAATAAGAAAATAATGTCATTTTCCAAAACATAGACTCCTTATCCTTACTATAAACATAGATACCAATTCAAACCAATTGTAAAACAATAAAAAATTCTAAAAATATATTTTTAGAATTAATGTTTTAATTAAATTTTGAAAAAAAAATATTCTCCATTATTAAATTTGGAATAATTTTATATCCACTTATTGATTAGATTTGTTTGGAATTGAAAATGAAGCCAAAATATTGTTTCATTTTATGAAAAAAAAAAAAAATGTTCCAATTATGGTTGATTGGCGTTTTTCTTATTATTTAGAAATATTGAAAACAAATCAGAAAATTAATTATTTCAGTGATGTGTTCAGACATTTGACCGGACCAAAAACTAAACACTATCTTACCATCATCGGTGGATAATTGTCGAATCGTTTTATGTTTTGGTGCAATTATTTCGCAAACATCATCTAAACATAATGTTAGGTTGATTATATTTGAAATATATATAGCAAATCATAGAAATTCATAGAAATAAAACAAAAAAAAAAAAAAACAAAAAATCTTACCATCGGTAGTAGATTTCTTAGTTCTTTTAATTATATTTGCAATGACTTCATTGTCACTATCAGATTCTATAAAAATTGCAATAATTAGTGAAAATTTAAATGAAAACTAAGTAACTTTACGATAAGTTGCATGAAATTGATATAATGCACTAAAGCGTTTGTGTATGTGTGTGTGTGTGTATGTGTGTATGATTCTGAAATTTATGTAGCTATGCAACAATTATTTAAAATTATCACACTACGTAAAAGTAAATGATAAATGATAAGAATCCTTGAATGAATTAATTTATAAACAAAAAAGTTAGAAATCAAAATTGTTTTAGGGTGGTCAACTTATGTTTGAAAATGCCACAATCATCTGGATATTTTAATTTTTACGCCATACCCATACATTTGGTTTATAAAATTGTTATTATTTTCACCCCCATTATTGTAATAATTGTATTTATACAAATGGGGGGCGTATGACATTATTGTCATTCTTCAATGCAACCCTAAGGATTCACCTTGTTGTGTTGCTTTTCGAAAGACTTTCCATTGGGGTTAGTATGTAGCTCCCTAATGGTGTATTCCTCTACGGGCTAAAACATTCCATTCACAAAGAATGTATTCAAGGGTCTTGCCCTCTTCGTGGAGCAAAAGCGGCAGCTCCCACAACTATTTTTTGAAAACAGATGGGATATCCTAAAAACTTTTTCCGATCATTCTTCGACATTTCACCGCTATTAAGTCAATAATACCGTTTTCAATGTTGCCCGGATTTGATTTTGATTGCAATACGTTACGGATGGGACGCACAATTAGGAAATTACTTTCTAAACGTTATTATTATTATAATACGAACGAAGTATAGATTTGTGAAGGCATTTTCTATAGGTATTAAATTCTAATATGAGACTTTTGAGCTTGTTTCAATTTACTGATGCCATTTATGAACAGAAAGCCTTTACGATTTAATTCTGTAGTACGTAAATTGAATTCAGTTTTTTTTTTATTAGGAATAATAGTTTTGTCTTATACATAGTTGGGTAGTTTTTTTAAAAAAATTTACATTATAATTAACAAACAAACAAAAAAAAAACGCAATCATAACAAAAAGTCAAAATAAAATATTTAAAAACATAAACAAAACAAAAGCAAATTAATTCTTCGATATAAATGAATTAAAAATTTAAATGATAGAAGCACTAAACAATCTGTTAAATTTAACACATACCACTGAGATCCTTTTTCGTCGTTCTTTTTCGCTTTGCTAATACCATATCTTCAACGTCACTGTCTGAATCAAAGACAAAATGATGATAGATGAAATTTGAGAAGAATATAATTAAGAAAAAGAAAACCTTACCATTCCTTTTTGATTGAGTTCTACTTTTATTTTTCTTTTTATCTGCACGATTATCATCGTCGCCATCTAAGTAATCTATGGGAAATTTAAGTCAAAGTAAACTATTTGATAGATTAAAAATAAATATTAATATTTTGACTTACCAGAAATAGTTTTTACCGTTTTTTTCTTTTTCGGTTTATTTTTCTGTTTATACATTTTATTTTTGCAACTAACGCATGACCATTTTTTCTTTGGCACAGATTCCAGCGGAGGTTTGACACATTTTAAATGTACGCGTATGGAACATTCTGAACATTTTGCCATATATCGACCTGGTTTGTTGCAATATACACATTCTTCTAAATCTTGTTCGTCAGCAAAATCATCATTATACATTCTAAAATGTAAATAAAGAAATTATTTATTAATTTATTAGCGTATAAACATTTTGGTAAGGAGTTTTGTAACAATCTTTCACTGTGAAAAGAAAAAAAAATCACCACAATCTTGTGAGATGTTACCCGTCCTGTCCTCAAACGTCTGGAGCTTTTGTTTGTACACAATTTACTCAATTTTTTTTTTTTGTTGTAGAACAAAATATGGATAAAGTCAAAGTCACAGAGATAATAAAGACAAATAAATATTTTTCTAATAGAGCAAAAAGTCCTAATCCCAATCGTTAAAGCAAACATTTTCCTGGAACGGGATACAGGTAAGATTATAATATAACTACCCGTTGGAAAATTTGTAAAAAGTTAAAATTGAAAACCCGAAATCCCAAACTACAAATAACCAAAACCTAAGCAATGTTTTGAATGAAATTACTCAAAATATAATTTTCTCTAAAATATATAAAAACAATATAAATGTCTTATAAATTGTAATATTTATTAAAAAAAAAACATTTGAACGGTTTAATAGTTTAGGTCAATTGAACAATTTCAGTTTATTTCTTTTATTTGAATTCGCCCCAATTATCCTCGAAATAAAAAAAAGTCATAATATGGATCACTCTACTTAAGCCTGATTTAGACCTCCGGCGAACGTGAACGTCAACTTGAGTTGAAATACTGAATATTTTCACTGTGAACATCATCGTGAACGAAAGCTCAGAAAATCCATGGTAGAATACTGAGTTCACTGAACACACTGCGCGAACAACTTTGACATTTATATTCACCATATATTCACTTGTTTTCGTTCACTGTTGCGTTTACACTTGTAGTGAACTATGGTGAGTTTGGTGGCGCTGATATTTTACGGGGTTGATATTTTCGCCGTTTCATCGTAGAACAGAAATAAAACTTATTAACCTTCATCCGGGCACGCCACCCTTCGGTAGCACCAGCGAGCGCGCGACGGTAGTTTATCGTCTCCCAGTATTCAGCATTTTTTGTCAATCACTTCAGTCCAAATCTTCAAAATTCTAGTGTTAAACATCGTAATTAGAGAATACAAGTCCCCCCCAAACTCCCCTACACACCAACAGATATATTTTAATTCCGCATCGATTGACATCAATTACCTCGAGGGATAATCAAGAATTGAGTGTTATTTAGAAAATAAGTTTAGTTCACGTCCTCCGGAGGGCCTAAATCAATCAAACCTTTTGGATTAAGATTTACTATTTGTTTTGGAAGTACATATTAACCAAAAAAACTATGAACATTTAGATACTTACGGTTTATAAAACTGTGGTTCACCATTAGTTTTCTTCGAATTGCTTCCCTCTTTTTCACTATCGCTAGCTGTATCACTATCGCTTGTAAAATGTTCATCGTCACTGACAATGGAAAATATTTTCCGAATATTTTTATTCTTTCGGGGCTCAACTATCTCGTTTGGTTTGCATTTATCACAAAACCAATCACCCTCCGGTACCGTCTAAAATGACATAAAATAATTGCAAGACAATCACGTCAGAACGATTCTCTACAGTGAACATACCGTTAATTTGGGTTTAAAGCAAAACAAATGTTTTCCACAATTGCATCCATCACACAGCAACATTTTATCAGGATCCGATTTACGACGACAAAATATGCAGGTGGCATTGCATGAAGATTTTGACCATGTAACAGAATCGTGTAAAATGATGTAATACAAATACAGTTGTGAATAGCTGGTGGCATTCATTAAAGCCAATGACCAATATTCCAACTGACGTCTACCAATTAGCATAGCGTCAGTGTCTTGTAGTTTCTTATTTTTCTGTCCTTTCAATTGACCAAATGGTGGTTTGAAAAATTTCGCTTCAATGCCATAGGCAATTTGTAGCAATGCCGATGCATAATTTCGAATTCTCCTTTTTAGGTCCGGTGAATCATGCACGGAAATTGCGTCATCGATACTTTCATCCATAAAACTTATTTCATCAATTTCATATGTGTTTCCTAAATGTTCAGCTGGATCTTCATATTTAATTATTTTACCATCGTTTATTGAGTTTCCATTCAATTTGATTGTGCCTAAATACAACAACAACAATAAAATAAATAAATAATTGAAAATTTAAAATAAAAAAAAAAAAAAATTAATGCCCTTCCGTGACAATGTATCGAAACATTGCCGTGACCAGGATTCGAACCTGGGTTACTACGGCCACAACGTAGGGTCCTAACCACTAGACGATCACGGCTATCGGGCACATGTTTAAGTTTTAGTTTGGCAACATTATGTAACGATTATGAACATTATAAGCATAATAAACTTTTTTTTTTTTTAATTTGGAAAATTAACTTTTTTTTTTTTAACATGCAACAAAATATTTTCTCTTTTGTACACAGATAAAAAGAAACATAAAATCTCTATACATGTACTTTGTACACTTTATCGATTTAATTTTAATTCTATGACGAGAGAGAGAAAGAGAGCTGATGTGTAAAAAAAAAAAGCTTTCAATGATGACAGTAATAATTAACAGTGGTTACCAAAAATTTGTATCGCTAACTGAATTTTTGTTGATTATTGATTGGAAAATTAATAATAATAATATTATTTTATTAAATTAAATAAATTTTATTATTAAGTACTCCAAATTTCGAAGGTCATTTGCAAAGAAAAATAAAAATCTATAAATCGCCAACAGCAATCAAACAAACTTTATATTTATAGAGGGTGTTTTTTTAGAGTTGATGTTTAGGAAAATTGTAGGTAGAGGACAGAAAATATACCAAACAATTGCGTCGGAGGAGGGTATGAGGCTAAATATCAAATGTTAATGTGAAATGAAAAAAGAGGAAAAAGAGAGAATAGCCAAGCAATGGAGCGAACTTCCTAAGCTAAGGCAATCCAAAATACTACTACTTCGAAATTACAACCGAAAGAGGTATGAGGCTAGTATAAAAATTAGCAAAAACAGACAAAAACAGGATCCTGACGGGTCATAGCAGGCTAAAGGGACACCTGAGTAAGCTAGGTCTGGAAGAAAGCGACACGTGCAGGTTCTGTGAAGAAATCCCAATACATCCTCTTACAGAATGCGGAGCACTCATCCACAAAAGAAGAGAGTATCTGGGAAACTACCACCTGGCCAAGAGAGACCTTCCGTCCCTAAATTCACTCAAGATCCTAAAATTGCTAAAGGAAACTGGACTTGAGGAGGTAGTTGCTCTAAATATTGGAGCCGCTCCATGAAGATAGAAGTAAGAAGGGGGACACAATAGATCTAAATAAAGGTCATAAAGGATCATAACTTTTGAATCACTCTGTATTTAAAGCCAAATTTATTGTAATTTTAAAGGGATATCAATTATCATGTAAACAACGAAATAAGACTATTTGAAGTCGTGATGATTTGGTTAGAATATTTTGACGAAGTACAAAGTACTTAGTGAAATCATATATTAAAGTTTAAGTGAACGCAATCTACTTACCAGTATTAAATTGTCCATTAGGTCCCCATTCCAGATAGTCACACTGCATATCATAATTTAAACTTTCCAATGTCTTACGCCACACATCACGATTTTTTACCTTTATAGATCCCAAATTACCAATAAAAATATTTAACTCCAATTCTAGTATACTTGCAACAATGGTCTCCTCCATAATTAAACTAATATCGGTGTCTGGTGAATAATTCATATTTGCATTTGTATAATGTTTCATGCGTAATAGTTCTTTAAGCTCATCATCCCTATTGGCTGACGCTACCTCCAACTTATTTACGGGACAATCTTTAATGTGATTTAAAATTAATTGTTTCTCGCTTTCAAGCTGTTCCCGTAGAACTTTTTCGCGATATCCTTTTGTATTCAAAGAATTAATGAGATCATTTAGTTCTTCTTCTTTATACAAAAATGACCAAGCTGTTCGTTTAGGATCATGCATAAAATGAACGGGACACGTTTCTCTGCTACCAGTGCACATCATAAGATCACGTTGAGATGTATTCGGTTCATCTTTTTTCCCCTCAAACGTTACAATGCCATTTTCTTTATTTGACGGAATTGTATTTCCAACCTCATTTTCTTTATCGTTTACATTTTGTTCCATGCGTAACATTTGACCGATAAAAGCTTTTCGTCTATTTGGATCGGCATCGGTTAGTGCTGGAATATTTTCCACTGGATTTTCAATACATTTACCGCCGAATGGTTCATGTGCAATAAAGAGACCGGGTAATGATTCAAATAGCCAATAGGTTCGATAGGCTCTGTCCGATCCCAAATATAGTTGATAAGCAAAAATGTCGGCTTGATATACTTTCATAGTTTTTTGAAAATTATTTTTTGCCCTTTCCGACTGATCATCTAGAGAATTGATTTTTTGTTGTAAAATTTTATTCTCTGGATCCTTCTTCAGTTCCTCTGTCAACGTCTTTTTTTCAATCACATGAGCATGCTCTCGACGTTTTTCTGCCATGCACAAATTTTTAATTTGAGTCTTGGTATTTTTGGAGTTTTCCATCCGTTCCTCGATAACATCTTTTATCGTTGAGTATGTAAGAATTTGAGCAACAAGACATTTTAAAATGGCTATAATATCTTTGATGGGTAACTGATAAATTGTGTACATGCTCAATGCTCTAAGAATGTGTGGTTTATTTAATCGTAAAATTAATCCCGGATCATCAACGTTCCGATAGCCTCCACGTTGTTGATAACGCCAATTTTCGGTACTCTCATCAGCTTTAGCACCAGACATAAGCAAATGTAAACGAAGCAATTCCGATATGGTTGTAGCGTCCATTGGTAATTCGTTCATGCTCATCGACATATATTTCTTTGACCAATATGCTGTTCGGGTAGCGTCAACAACCGAAATTGTTAAATCATCAGCATCCGGTGGTATTGATCCGGGTATCGCATAATTAACTCGAAATTCATTTGCTTCCTCAATTTGTAGGGAAAATATTGAACCAAGCAAGACTTGAACAATGTCGCTAAGTGGTCCAGCTACTTCACGACATAGCAACGATCTTTCCAATATACTTAAATTAATGGAATTGGGAAATTTGTCTTTGTCCTCCAAAACGTTGGAAAATGAGTAAATAAATTCCAAAATCATTAGAGCATCGGCAAAATAGGTCGATGGCAACAAAGTATTGACCGAATGCAGTGGCGGCAGTACTTTTTGATCTTGCAATTCTAGATCTTCTTTGATTTGATTGTAGAAACGAATTTTTGCCTCGATCATACGTTGAAAATCTTTTTGACGTTGACGTTCCTCGGCCAATTTTGCCTTTTTTAGTTCTTCGGCAATTTTTTTTTGTCGTTCCGCTTCAATTTCCCTCTGCTCCTTTTCCATACGTAATCGTTGCATCTCCTCAGCTAGCGCTTTAGCATTTGCACTATCTTTTGCCGTTTTGTTTTCCGCTTTCTTTTGATCTTTACCATCGTTTTTCGCAAAATAATTTGATATTGATGATTGCTTTCTATCTTTCAGTTTGTCTTTTTCCTTTTCCTTCTCTTTGTTCTTTTTCAATTTGTCTGACAAAACTTTGGATATTTCAAATACCGGTGCTTTTCCCACAAATAAATCAGTGAATTTCTTAATATTAGCATCGCTCACATATTTCTGATAATAGTGATTCTTAACAATAAGCATTCCATTCTCATTCGCATCAAGGCATTGCTTTAAAAATAATTTTAATTTATCTTTTGTAAATTCCGACTTTTTTCTATGAATATCATCCGCATTAATGGTCCATATTTCAAATTTACTAACATTAGTTCGTTTGACTTTATATTTAATTTTTGACGGATCTACCGCCACTGAATTACTATTTGGTGGACCAATTACGCTTACAATTTTACATTCGTAATGGATTTTTTTATTGGTATCACTATTCTGTGCTAGAACCACTTCATCCTTAAAATATCGAATGTGTAAATATGAAAATATATCGTCGAGCATATCATGAAGAGATGAGCGTTTGGTCAGTGTTGCCAAATAGATTATTGGTGATCTTAGTTCGCTGGGGAATGATTTTAAGGTTTTTCTTGCTTTCTTTTCGCAATCCAGTGCTTCGGAAAAGGTAAGATTTGGTCGTGATGTTAATGAACATGTCCATATAGTTGAATTGAGTAGCATAATTCTTTCAAAGTAATCACTAAAAATGTATAGAAGAAAAAACATTTTTTAAATAATCTTAATATGAATATTTTTAATAGGAAATTGATTTATAAATAATAATTAATAATTGCATTTTTTTTTTAATTGTTAGATCAGCAAAATACAAAGTAACAACGTTAATATTCCGTTAGTCATTTCAATCCAGCTGATTAGCACAGTAGTGACCATAATGCTGTTTTTATTCTTTAGGTATTCCCAATGTATTCATACTTTTTATTTCAATATTAACACATAAGTAATGGAAGATGCATTATTATCTATATTATTATTATTATTATAGTATAGTATGTGATACAAACAAGCTGGTACAAATACCTATCTATAATTTAGTAAAATAAAAGGTTTAAATGTATGACACCATATGATGATACATATACACCAATTTCAATAGCGTCATATTTATTACGTATTTGCTAAAATACAGTTAAGAACTTGTTAGCTGGAGCTGAAAATTTGGTTATTCTGAAAAAAACATATCGAAAGTAGACTCTTACTCGTAATTGGTAAATACTTCCTCGGTGATTTCACTATAAAATACTTCATCGCTATCCTTTAAATTATTTGGTGGCTGAATCTTTTGAAATGGTTTTTTCCGTATCAAAGGCATTTTTATCGAAAAATGTTTTTTCTCCCAATGCTCTTGATTTGGAGGGAAAATTTATCGTACAACTTAAAGCACGTCTTTATTTTATTCAAAGCTTGCTGGTTTCCATATATTTTTTTGGTTTTTTTACAAGCAAATTGCACAAGTTACTGATAAGTTAATAATTTATTGTACAATCGTTAAATTTACAGAGAAATTTAAGGAAATAACATTAAAAATGACACAAGACAAAACTGCACAGTGCACACAAGAAAAAAGCCATAACTTTGAACACAATTATACCAACTAAACAAAATTATATGCCACTGCTGTCAAACTTAATCGTTTATAATCAAACAGGTGGCACCACTTTTTTGCTGTATTAAAAAAACAGTGTTCGTCAAAATTTCTTTCGGTTTAAACATTGTTTTTATTTAAATACAGGGGTTAACCAATAACTTCAAGACCATCCGTGTCCGCAATAAAAAGAAAAGGTTATTTTTATTGTTAATCCCAAAAACAACGTGACTAAACATTTTTAACATTTTCTTTTGTCTAAGAAAATTATGTGCAAGTTCGATACTTTTAGGATTCGTGGGTACCCGAATACTTTTCAGACGAATACCCAATTTTTTTAAATGATATTTTTGTATTTAAAACTTTTTTTTAGTAGAAAACAATTGATGTAAAAAAATAGTATAACAAATACGATTTTTCGAGTCGAATGTTCAAATTATCCTTACCGGCTGAAACCAAGGCCATAGGCATAAGGCACAAAAAAGGGGATTTTGCCTCTCGACCTTTTGTAGTCTTTGCAGAAAATGAATTTAGCCTGAATGAAAAGATACCGAAACCTTTCATATATATCATATCTGGAAAGAGGAAGAGTGTACCTTAATTTGGACCAAATTTTATGGTTCTAGACATCTAGAGTAAACCCTCGTAAATCGTCAAACTTCAACAACAAATTTTTCCTGATGAATGGTAACTTTTTGCCTCATGAACTCGTTTAAAAAATTTTGTAACGGTTTTTTTTATTAAATTAGGCTTGAAGTTTAGTATAAACTCGGAACATTTAGAGAAGGACATATATATGTAATGTACATCAAAATTATTACTCTTATTAAAATAAAATTAATAATTAAAGTGTTTTAATAAAAAATTGCTGAAAATTGTAATCCGTAAATCCGTTATTATTAGCTGAAATACTATTCGTGGTTTGTATTTGAATTCGGTGAAAGTAATTGATTATGTTATATCAGGCACCCAAATAGTGCACATTACTACTTTTGTTAATAGGCATCCGCAGCCAAACAAAGAAGTTTCATTTTCGAACCAATGAAATTTCATATAAGTACAAAAACATTAGTCCGTCTCGGAAATATCGTGTGTTAGAGCGAGAGTTCCCACAAATTATGCATTTTCACCTTGTTATTCTTTTTGTCGTTACTAATTAATGCAGGTCGCCGATGCAGCCGAGGACAGTTTGGAAAACAAATCAAATAAATTGCATTTCGTATATTTAAAAAAAGTTAGTTACAGTAAATTTTGTTTAAATTAGACGGCGAATTATAAATTTTAAGGGAAGCATTTGATTGAGAGGGAATTTACTATCAAAATAAGTGAGTTTTTTTAAGTTTTAGAAAATATTGTTTAAAAATTAATCGTCGTTTGGTATTCTTATCGGGAAACATAGTGGCTGTTAACGTAATAGTGAGTATAACTTCAATAAAAACTATTTAGTAGTGATTAATAATGGTCAAAGAATCAAGTGAGTTTCGCAATAATATCTAATAATTTTTTATTTCTAATTTTTAATAACACATGAACAAAGAACATATCTATACATACATACATTACATACATTTGTATAGATCAAAAACTGAAATATATGTACTCAATTAATAATTTTTGATACCAGCGTATGAATTTTCAAATTCTTTTCTTCCAATGATAAAGTCCCCTATATTTTTTCTTTAATTTTTCTATATTTAGTTTTAAAGTTTAGATTTATTAATTATTAAGGGCGTCTATATATTTGAATATTTTTTTTTATTAACAATTTCCTATTTGTCAATTATTTTCCTGCAATCGTAACCTTAAGATTTATTGAATATTATTTCTCTACTCTATATGTTGTATGTAAATAATAATTATATCCTAAAACAGCATATGTTCAGTTAAATAAAACCGTTATTTTTACAACAATTTAACAATCAACCCTAAAACATTTTCAAAGTGTATAGGTAGGTACACATTTTCTTAATTTATATAGATTCGTAGCAGAACTTTGAAAATTTATTTTTATTGTGCAATATTTACATATATAATGTATAGATAAAGAAAGTCAAAGCAATATTTTTACTATAATCATGATCACAAAAATTATCTTTTCTGAGTTTAATATCAAACCCCTAAAAGATAGTCAGACCCATCCATCCAGCAGTTCATCCCCATATGGTATATTTCATTTTGATGTGCCAGATGGTATAAGGAAATTAAAGTCTCAAAACACACTCATCGATTTAAACATTAAAGTTTTTTTTTTGTTGCTAAATGGTTTTGGATTTGGGACCACTTTCTGTGATGGCTACACAGTATAATAATATCAAACAACAGATGATCAGAGAGCATTTTGTTTTTGTTGGATGAACGAATTTCTGTGCAAAAATTTATTTATAAGTTTTGGATATAAATGAGCAATTTTTATAGTTGCGCGTGCCATTATTTAATTCCTGTTATTGGAGAAGAAGATTGATGACTTCCATGTCGGTCACATACACAAACCATTTCCTATAGAGGACTAAGCAGAATATTATACACTGAAAATCGAGAATTCAATTAAAAAAAAAAAAGTTTCTGTTATTTACTAATTTAAAATTATATCGATACAGGGTGCGGCAAAACTAGCCTTACAACTTGTTTTCTTAATAACTTTTGAATTATATGAGATAAATGGATAATTGAAAAAATTGAAAAGCCAAGTGGGCACCGTTATGTTGTATATACAAGAATATGCTCCTTTCATTATTATTATTATCATTTTCCATAACAGAACATAATAAATTCCGACATCTATACATCGCAAACTCTCGCAAAATCTCCATTGTGCCGTCATATAACATTCCATGGTTACAAAACTCCCAAATTATATCTACAAACAGAAAAAAGAAAAACGTTAAAAACTTAAAAGAAAAAAGAGTTATAATTTTTTAAATAGGCTAGTTTTGCCGCACCCTGTATATACTAACAGTTGAAATAAAATTTATGGATGATAGTGGAAACTGTAAAACTAAATTTTTAAATCAGTATAGATTTTACTGGAATTGCTCCAATAATTTTTACTATGGATTCTCAGTAAAGCCATCCCATACCATACCATTACCTAAAAAATAAAAATTAATCTTTTGATTGTAATGAATGCCTGGCTCTCGGCCGTCACTTACAATGTTGTTTTAGATTAAATAGATTTACCTTAATACTTTTTTTTTATAAAGTGGATGGGAAGTCTTGTACTGCGGATCCTTGCTTTTAATGATCGAATTAATTATTTTTTATTATTTTTTATAGTTTTAGCTTTTTAGTTTCTTTATAGTTTTAAATTTATTATTTTTAACCTTGTTTAAAATGCGCACTTGACTTAACTTTTATTACCTCACACGAGCGTTTGAATATACGCGACTATCCGCTTGACGGTCGGATCAGAACTTGTCCTACTTTCTTGTTTAACTTCGATCTCGGTTGGAATTATTAAGCGGAAGTAGAGATATACTTAAATGATGGGAATTTTAAACGGAGGATTAATTTACTTTAACATTTTAAATAAAAAGCGCAAAATTTAAAAAAGAATTACAAATTGAA